>CABEEJ010002242.1:9327-36896 GCA_901482245.1 Timema douglasi
GGGGTGTATATATATATGTATATATATACGGGGGGTGTATATATATATGTATATATATACGGGGGGTATATATATATATGTATATATATACGGGGGGTATATATATATATGTATATATATACGGGGGGTATATATATATGTATATATATACGGGTTATATATATATGTATATATATATATACGGGTTATATATATATGTATATATATATATACGGGTTATATATATATGTATATATATATACGGGTTATATATATATGTATATATATACGGGTTATATATATATGTATATATATATATACAGGGTGTACATGTGAAGCCCAATTCAGTGGTGGACAGGAGAGACAAAAACAAAAATTAGAACTGTAAAATTTTAAAAAGGTAAATTAGGCCTATATCCACATTATTATTGGAGGAGGGTGGGAAAAATTTTAAGAATAATAAATACAATAGTCTCAGCTAGGAAACCAGACAAGATGAGGCTGACAGCTTTGTCTGCATGCCCACCGTTGAGAGTGCAATCCCATATTTACGATTCAGAGTTTGTCCCATCACCCCCACTAGGCCATGTTTTCTTCTATAGTCAACAACTGTAGGGTTGATTTGATTTGATTTCATTTTTATCCATCCGGAGCTGGGGATACACTAAGCCTTAGGTTGGTTAGTATTAACTGCACCATCCGGTAGAAATTTCATATACTATAGGAGTCTAAAAAAATGTGGTGGTTTCTCTTTGTCCTCAACATTGAATTCTTATGAGCGAGCGTGAAAGGACATACCAATTTTATCACTGCAGGTATTTCCACATACCTCCCAGTTCCAGGATTGTTTTACATGCCACAATCGAGATGGAACCACTGGCTTTACTTCCCCTTCGAAGGAAGTTGTGCTACGGGTTTTTATCGCTCTAGAAAAATCCATTGACCTTAGCTGAGTTTGAACCCACGAACATGGAGTCCTGGGGTGGTCACCGAGGTTGTCCACTCGATTTTACCAATAGCTAATTGTTGAAACTTTTACCTTGGTCACAGTGATCAATATATTTTAAGGAAGTAGGATAACAAAGATGTCAAAATCCCCCCTCTGCCCCTATCGCCCCAAAAAAATTGATTAACACCCGCATCTGTATGCATGTGGACTAAACATGAAGTTAATCTATTCTAGTTTTAAAGAGATTGAAAGATTAGGATTTAAACCCTAAGCGTGGTTTTCCCTGAATGGTTTTCCACTCTACCTTCATGAAAATGTGTATACATTTTCTATCAATTACACTTTCCTCGTCACTATTCAACTAGAGTAATTAGGTGTGAAATATTCCGAATGGGTATTAATGACAAGAAGCGTAATGAACAAAAATAAAAAACTATCGTCCAGCCTTCAAACCTTTGGTAATTAAAAATATCGACGATATTAAAATCTACTGTTTGGCTGTGATGTCCTAAGGTTGGTAGTTTCGAACGTGGCCCGACATCCCCCATGCTATGTGGTAGGGAGGTAGAGGGTGCTTACCACCACTAAAAGAAGGGCTGATGGGATATGTAAATCTTGTCTTTCACCCTAACAACACCCCCTTCATCTTACTTTCCTTGTACTCTCTTATCACATCCTTAACCGTCTTCAACCATCTTCTGGATAAAACACAATTACGGTAACAACTTTAGTATCTGCTTCGATCTTTGAGTTGTTGTTTTTTCCTCTGCTTCTTACTTCCTGATCGAGCTATATGCTACGTGTATTTAATTATACTAATAGGGTTGGATTGAAGAACGTAAAATGTTTATAAGAAACGTACCCGCATTCGCATGCATAAGAAGAGTTAGAAACCAATTTAGAAAACCACCGTCATTACACCTTACTGGGGTTTGAACTTAGATCTACCCGATCACAGGCCTAACAGACAGAATTAAACAGACTTTTAGATCATGTGCCCATCTATTTAGGGGTGCTTCAATTCTTAAAACAAATAAATCAATAAGAGTCTACACTAATGATACTGAAAAATGAAAGAAACAAAGATATGTTAAATTTAGTTTTATTTATTTACAGAGCGAATTGAGGTTATGTTTAGCTTTTTATCTGTCTGTCCGGATTTTTTTTGTCGCTCTATAAATGCCAAATGTGTTGACAAATTTTAACTAAATTTGGCTTGGACATTCTTTGAACGCAGGCCGAGCAACGTGTATATATATATGTTTTTTTTATCGGGTTATCCATTTCACTATGGTGGCTGCTCAAAAGATTCTTCGTTTAGTAGCTCATTTCATGTGATTTTAATTTTAAACTCGAAGAAATCAATTGAAAACCAATGGGTATTTCTTCTATATTTCGACATATTATATTTTGAGATACCTTAAAACTCGCGTAAGGGTATTATTCTCTATAAATAATATATACTATTGAATATATAATTATTTGATTTTTTTTGTCTCGCCAAAGAAAAATATATATACCAAATCGGAGAAGTTATTAAAGATATTTCAACTTGAGATCCAAAGAGGAATATTATAACTATAGTTGTAGCTCACCTCGGTGGTCTTGGGTAAAGTTATCATCCCAGAACCCGATGTTTGTGGGTTCAAACCCAGTCGGGGTTGACGGATTTTTCTTGAACGATATCAATCCTTAGCACAACTTCCTTCGTAGGTGGAGTAAAGACGCCGGTCCCATGTCGACTGTGGTATGTACAGTAAAAGAACCCTGGAAGGTATGTGGAAATACCTTTCCCATCAAAATAGGTAGGCTCTGTTCGCTCTCGCTCTTAGACATTCTCGTGTTCTGATATAATCAGTCGGTTCAGAAAGTTCACGTTAAATATATCAAATAAATAAATAATGAAGACTGTAGTAAGGATAAGAACATGAAACACTTCTTAATGTGGTGTGCTTAGTAATTTTTTTTTTAATGGAGTAAGCGAGGTCTACTGTTGACAGAAATACTATTTAAGATACTTAACTTATACTTCTAAAAACTGTATCTCACTAGCTGCTGCCCGCAATAGTAACATTTCAGTTTACCTACCTAATGTATAGTAGCCCCATTGCTTCTTTGGTGCTGACTGACAGCTCACAGCTGACTTCTGACAGTCAACATTTAGGTATATACCTAAATTTTGACTGCCAGAAGTGACAGCTGCAAAACACATGTTTTTGCAGATCATATTGTTCGAGGTAGGGACACATAATTTGGTCTGGTAGCTTTTCAAAGCTTTTAGCAGTCAGCTGTGAGCTGTCAGTCAGCACCAAAGAAGCCATGGGGCTACTGTACATGCATTGTTCCATAAAGCGGTTTGCAGTAATTATCACGACAATTTTTATTTTGTTATACTCTTCATAACTTTAAAACCAATGTACCGATTTGAATAATTTAAAAAGTAATTTACTCCTACGTAAACAGCCTAAATGATTAAATAATTTATTTGGATAAGGATTCTTATCATGATACGGATATAATCACTTTTTGTTCGCATCCGTGTTTTAGTTGACTAATTTCAACAAAAAAACGTTTATTGTAACATAACTATAATAATTACATATATTGTCTCGCGGACTTTTTTGTTCACATTAGTGAGTACGTTCAATATGTATAGTATTTTTTTTATGTAATACCAATAGTTTTTGCAGCGCACGCGGAGAAAGCATATTTTTAGGCAATTTTTTATACCTTGTGTAAAACTATCGACATTTTTACAAAAAATTAATTAAATTTTCATAATAAAATATAGCCTCTGTTACTCACTGATAATGTATCTTTATATTGGTGAAAGAATTTTCAAAATAGGTCCGGTAGTTTTTGAGTTTATAAATTATAAACAAAAAATCAAATTTTTCTTCTTTATAATATTAGTGTAGATAAATATGTACAACCTACAAACTTAACTTCAAACTAAGACTATGTACAGGTATGTGTCCTCAGGTCTAGTATTTGACCATTAATTGCAAATATTTTAAATTGTCCTTCCATTTACAGGAGAAACTCTAGATTTTCTTTAAATTTCTGAATTAATAAACTATTATCACATCTATAACAATACACGTATCGGTGAGTGTGCTTGTAATAAGCCATAAATCTCATCAAGTCATGTTTTCTGGTGGCTAAGAGAAGTAAAAAAAATCCCATCCGGATGTAGTTAGGTGGTTAGTTCTAGAAGATTTTCATTTCTCTCTACACGCGAATAAAGATGAGTTTCCTTAAAATTCTTCATCCCACATCATTACACATTTAGTGTAAAATTTCTAAGAGTGCTTAGAGGTAGTAGAAAGCAGGGCACTAAACAAAACGTGTTTACTTTCTCCATGAATAAAATATAGCTTATATTAACAAAGTGTTAATGCAAAAAGAAATTAATCTCTTAATATATGAATCTAAACTTTAAGAATAAAATTTTCATATTGCATGCTATCTCAAAATCTATCCATTTAAAGAAATAATTTATTTTCGTAAATTCCCTTATAGTATTTATACAAAGACGTAAGTAAAAAAGTAAAGATGTTTTTATACATTAACACAAAAAAACCACACTCTATTCATTAGACATTTATAAGCAAACAACGTTGGTTTTATTATTAGTATCATATTTCACTCCTCGAATGAATAACGCTTGCAGGTGGTTATAAATTTCAAAAGAAAAGTTCTTCTATTTTCTGTCTTGACGTCTTCAATCCGTGGTCGAGACGAGTAAAAGAATGAAATAAAATAAGCGGGAGGAAAAAAATTAATAAGGAAATACAATATCAAAAGAATACAAAAATATGGCGTGCAAAGATAAGAAAGAATAAGCTACGAAGAACAAGGATGCTGCAAAGTACCTTTACACAGTTGAGCAGTAAAAGAGTATAACTCGTCTGCCGGGTGTTTACTTTCCTATACATGAGCATTTTACTAACATTGGGAAAGTCACTTTTATTGCTAGCATTATTTCATGCTAAAGGGAGATTAGGAACGTATCCTTTAAAGAAAGCTTTAAGTAAGCTCGTAAGCTTTATCCAAAGCTTTGTTGTTAAGAAGATAATTAAAATAATATTAGTGAAAATATGTTGGTTCTATGTATCTATGAAATGAACGAATTCCTTACATGCCACAGCGCATATAGCTATATATATATATATGTGTGTGTGTGTGTGCTGTGGCATGTAAGGCATTCGTTCATTTCACAGCTATATAGCTATAGTTATATATATATAGCTATATAGTTATAGTTATATATATATATATATATATATAGCTATATAGCTATATAGCTATAGTTTTATATATATATAGCTATATAGCTATAGTTATATATATATATAGCTATAGTTATATATATATACACCTAGTCCAGTACTAATGACGTAATTGAGATTCCATATAAATTGATTTTAATAATTTATTCTGCTATTTCACTAAAATAATATAGCTATAGTTTTTAGGAATAAAATATTATTGGTATCATCTACATTGTATAATGGAGTTCTGCTGAAAAAAATTCTCATTGTTAAACATATTCTTATAATATTTAATGAAATATTTGTGCACAGTAACATAATTGAGATAGTTTTCTCGATGATAATTTTACCCCATATAACATTTAATTAATCTGTTTTTTTCTTTGTATATCTACTTATACATTTGAGTTGATTTTTTTTTAAATACTTATTGAATCTAAATCGTTATGGTACTGAATATTGACGTGACATTTTACTCAAAAACATAATTAAATAAACATACCGGATGTTTCTATTTTCCAAACTTTTCAATATTTCAATAGTCAACCTCAATGTGTTAGGGGTAAAGTACCCGCCTCAGGAATTTATGTCTTTGAGATCAAACCCACCCGGTGTTGAAAGAATTTTCTTGAGCGATAAAAATTCCTAGTACAACTTCCTTCGGTGGGGAAGTAAATCCCTGGTCCCATGTTGTTTGTCGTCAGGCCTTTTCGTTCTCGCTCATGGAAATTCTCGTGTCCTGATATAATCAGTCGTCGATTTTAGAAAGTGCACGTTAAATACCTTAAATAAATATACATATTAAATAAGTTACAATTCGGTTGAATTCAGTTATAAAACCACTGGAGACGTTTTTCTTCTCACACATATTTTAAAATAAGTAGTGATAGAATCAAGACCAATCCCTCTACTTCCCCCTCCAGCTCCAAACCTCAAACTCCTACCTATGCATTCTTCTTGCGAAAGCCCACCAACCCCTCCCTAGAATTACGCCCACTCCTTACCGCGTCTCCTTGATCTGACTTGGTAATTGCAGAAAGCACTCAAGAAAGAAAAAAAAAATAGGTGGGCAACTACCCACCATCCTTCCCCCCTGCGAAGAGGCGTCAAGATGGAATTTACATGGGGCGACGCACACGTACACTGGCTTTGTAGGGTGAGGGGGGTGGACTTTTGAGATCTGAGAAAGAAAAGACCTTAAATAATAAAATAGGGCATCGTCTCTAATGAGATTATATTCAAGTTTTTATTATTAACAAACTTTTGAGTGAAATAATAGTCAATGGAATGAATGATTCGGATACAAAGCAGTGATAAATGTGCAAAAAAGTTTTTCATTTTTTTTTTTCCTCTCTCTAATTCTTACCATCCATCCAAACAATCGCATAATTACAACAATAAAAGTTAAAACCGTGCCTTACTACCCGTTCTGGTTATACGTTTCTGTACTAATCACACCTATGAGTTAGGGAAGAGGGAAATTGAAATCAGAGAACGTGTACAAGAATTTGCGTGGAGAGAGTGTGGGGAAACTATTTGAAAAAAAAATATCCTACTGGGATCAAATCCTAATTTCCCCGTCATCGGGAGTTTAGTCCTTTGTGAGAGTGACGTCTTGGACAATACAGCCACCAAAGTGGGTTTACATTAATTAACTAAGGCTGAGGAAGGTAGTTTTCAGAGTAAGTGTGCCCGCATATTTTGTGTTTGTTGAGTGGGAAACAAACCCCTTAATAATAACCATCCTTAGTTTACCCTACTAGAATTCAAATAAAATTATTCTGTCACTGTCGAAACAAACCAAATTATACTGACGACTTAATCTGCGTGCCCACAAATATGAGTGTACCAAACGCTAGTGTAAGATTGGATACATTTTTATTAAGACAATCTTTTTGTCGTTATTCTATTATAGTAGTTTTGAGACATTTAATTATTGTTTTTACTGCATCTTATTACATGCTTGGGTAACATTAAATGTACATTAACTATTCTATATCAGTGCGAATGATAAATATTATAACTTTGAGATAAAGACTTAGATGTCTAATTATGTACACCACGTATATATTTCTAATTTGGTACCTCTTTTGCCTAAATAATTTCGAAATATTCAAGTTTAATTCAAACTTTAAAAACTTTAAAAAATGGTTACAAACACATTTAATTTTTAAAAAAAAGTGTTAATGAAATCTTAACGTTTATCTCACTTTTTTTTCTCCACAAATATTATAAACCCAATTAATATCAATCTTTCTTCCTAATAAATTTATTTTCTTAAAAAAAAACATAATTTTATTTATTATAAGAAATTTTCCGTCAGAAATATCTAATATTAATAACAGAAATAATTTTTAGAACTATATTGTCAATAAAATGCTTTCACTTTATCCATTTCAAACATAGTAACATAGCATATTTGTTTCAAGAGATAATGTTTTGATTAATATTTTGAAAATATTTCTAAATAATATTTAGAAATATTAAGTAAGCACATACATATTAAATTACAAGTTTATTTATTTTTATATCACTATATAATTTTTTTTTTAAATGGCTTTAAAGTTTTTAGTAAATTTCAATCATTTTAAGAGGGTAGGTTTAAAATGAATCATTTACAATTTAAATAACTCTCAAGTAAACAATATGGCATCAACTTTATATTAAATTTTCAAAAAATTAACTTTTCCATTATATAAACCATATATTTTAAATTCTTCAAATTTTGTATTTTAAAGGTAAATTTATTGTATTTTGAAATCTTAGTTAATATAAACTAAAATATAGTAGAGCGTCGATAATTTGGACTAATTGGGAATCGAGCCAATCCGGATTTTATAAAATACAGTACCTATACCAAAAGATTTAAAAAAAAGTAGGCATAAAGGGGATACCTATGAAAGCTCGGTGTTAAGGTAGAAATATTTTCAATTTATTTAAATAACGAACTTAGTTTTTTTTTGTTGCTAAATATCGTAAAATTTGAAGGAATATAATAATATAAAAACCTGAATCTCAATTTTTTTTTATTCAAACAAGGGTTGTGGCTTTTTGGCAACCATGTCTCAGATATTGATACCACTGTATTTATTTTTATAAATAATATTTTTTCTTGGTGATCTGGATTTTTGACGTCCAAATTATCGACGCTTCACTGTACCGTACATACAAATCAAGACGTATTAGCGTATAAAAGAGACGTGCAAATCAAACCCACTTCCCATGGCAGGGATTCAAACCTCTACCTCTTTAACACCGGAAACTCGGTATTTTGCGAGGCACAGTCCGAGTGGCCAACGTTGAAGATCACATCTGTCCTGAATATAAACAGTGAAAGCCATATTTTCTGAAACCCTGACTTCATTGTAGATACGGTGTTTTATCCTAATAGTGATACTATGTTAAGTAGATAAAAAGAATTGTTTCGCAGGTCTTGGGGCATGAAGACATTTGTATTCACACCCCCATGAATATGACCCGTATTTTTTCTTGTTCCACCCCCTCACATTACCCCCCTCCCCCGCCCCCCACGACATCTTGTTAACACTGACTGCCTTTAAACCGACAACAATACAATTATTAACATTAATACTGTACAAGCCACAGGAATTTTTATTTATTAAGTTACATCACATACTGTAGAGACTTTAAATTGTTACGAAATTTTTATAAATTTTGAGACATTTTTTTATAATCGCTTCTTACTACCCGTTCGGGCTATACACCTATGTACTAGTAATTATACTAATGATTTATGGATTAGTAAGGTTTAATTGAAAGGAAGTGCACCAGTTATTGCGTCGGAGGAGAGTGGAAAATCATTTAGGAAAAAAACCCACCCTCGGTGCACCCGACCGGGATCGAATCCCATTCTTCCCGTCCTCGACAGTCTAGTCTGACACGAGAGTAGCGTGTTAAACCACACTGCCACCAAAGGTGGGTTGAACAAATATTGATTTCAGGAATAGTTTTCAATTACAATACCGTTTTAGCTATCATTTATGTAATCACTCTAAGAGAGAAAATAACTTGCTTCGGTAGTCGAATGGCCTTAAAGGCATTACTCTAGCAACAGACTTGATTGCTGATGATAGGGATATCGGGGTTTGAATCCCGATCGGATGTACTGAAGATGTATTTTAGTAAGAGTCTTTTCCCTCTCCCTCACACACTCTAAACTCCACTTTTTCAAACTTCATACATTCACGTAGTTAGTACATATTATGTGTATATTCTGAATCTGTAGAAAGACATTAAAAAAAAATTGAAAATAAGTATATTATTGATTTATTCCTTGGTTGATTAATAAAATTGACTTCGTTTGATTTTAAATAACTAATGAAATTAAAGTGGTAATGAAGAGAACGTGAGAAAAAAGGAGAGTTTTTACAGTGTTTATAACAAAACCTCTGTTGGACAATATAAATAAAATATGTATTCAGTAGAAACCAAAAGTACGATTTTCTTCACGTGGTGATATCAAAAGTTATTTAATTTATGTCAAGGATGTCCTATAATATAACAATTTTTTTTATCTTCGTTTAAAACTTTTTTCGTCTAATACCACTATGTTCATGGCAGATAATCAACAATTTGTTGATAACATGTGAAGAAAATTAATCTCTATATTTCTACTTGACCAATATCTTCATTGTTTTGGCCAAAAGAATTTTGTTTTAAAGAAATTGCAAAATCACTTATTTATTCTCTCATTCTTTACACACCAAACTTAAGAATCAAAAATTAGAGTTTTAATTCAAATATATATTATATGTTTGACAGTACTCTACAGTGGTAAAGTAATCTAAGAGGTTCGACTCGCTCCAAACACATGACGCAGTGACCGTAGGCACAGAAATTGAGATCCAAATCTCAGATGGATAAACTGGGCATTGTTTCCTCACAAGTGATTTTTTTTTTCATCGTTGATTTCTTATCCTTCTTATTCTATTTCAACGAAGAATTTGATGAATTTTCTGTTAGAAAATGTATCACATAACTATTATATTTTAATATTAGGTACCACTGAAAGTTTTTCTAATAACTTACATAAAATTAAATATATGTGTGTTTATTGTTTTTGATAAAACGCTCCTATATTTTAAATTTATGCTTTATTAGCAATGGGATGACTTTCTATTACTAAAATGTATACATATCTCTCTAAATATTATATATATAATATTTTGTAGTTTGGCCAAATATTTATGAATTCAAGCACCTAAAAGGTGAAATTTTGTCCAAATGTATATTTTAAAGTTAAGTGATTAACAAAAATCGTTGTGACATTAATGAAGTACGTTCTTTATACTGAGATAATATTACTTATTTAACATTAATTGAAAGTTTCGTGATATCATTAACTTTATTATTAATTGGCAATCATTCCGATGCAAAACTTTGTTTATCTTAACCGTATTTAATGGAACGAAATTAAAGCTATATGTGTAATGTGCGGTTATTTAGAGCCACTAAACGCCCCCCTCACCACCCTTACTACCCCCNCCCCCCCCCCCCACCTTACGGAACCCTGACATACCGCTGAGTAGACTAATGTTGCCTGATGTGTCCATGGCAAACGTATCATCCGTTAGATCTGTAAAACTCACGTAGTAAAACATGTAATTTGCTAGCCTTGTGGCTTTGATTAATTATATTCCTCGGTGTATTATACTCTGTCGCGTAATTCAGGTACCGGAACACAGATATAGACCACAATTTTCTTATGAGTGGACAAATCTGACAGCTAAAATAAAAACTTACCATATCTATCTTCACATATCCATAAGTAAAATCATGTTAAGTCAGCTGTCAATTTTGATAGATATTATCAATACATGTAAAATAAAATTAATAATCAACTAAAATGTGATCGCCGTTGACCACAAAAAAAAATTTGTTTTCCTAAATGTTTTAAATGTCAATTTTAAAGCTTTTTTTTACATCACTTCTTAATACCCATCCGGGCTATACGTATATGTTTTAATTACATTAAGATAGTAGAGATAGTGAAGGTATGGTTTTGAAAATGATGTACCCATATTTTCGTGGAGGGAGAATGAGAAAGCATTTAGAATAAAATAGGCTAGATACACCTGACTGGGATTTGAACCTTAACCTCCCCATCATTGGAAGTTCAGTCTATTGTTAAGAGTGACACTTTAAGCCATTCGAACACCAAAGAGAGATACTGAGTTTTTAGCACCTGCATTTGCATGCGAGGAGAGCATGAAAGCATTTAGGAAGTAAAATACCCTTAATACATATGGACGGGACGTAGGGTCTGACCTCCACGCCAATGGCAGACTGGTCTAGATGAGATTTAGGTTCAAACCAAGCTACTACCAAATCGGGCGTTGAATTAGCAAAATATCAGTGGTGTGTCGTGAAGTGTTGCCAGGGTAGTAAACACCATTAGTTTAAACTTTGCCTTTGAATTGTTCGCACTACTCGGTAGAACACTCATTGGTCAGGTATCGAGGGAAATACATTCCCGTGTGAGGCACGCAGAGTAGAATATATGTATGATTGGTCAAATAGGGACCCAGTTGGCGAGAAAATATCACAGGAACAGTTTAAACAAGTTCTGCTTTACTTGCAACTCTCCACGACACGCAACTGATAAATCCATTTCGATTTTAAATTATTGGACCCCTTAATAATTCTGTCATGGACTGCTCCCTATTATTTTTCAACACGCGTTTCAAAATGATCCTCACATATTTGTCGCGTTCGCATTTGTGACTGACACACACACACACACACACACACACACACACCCTTTTAAATTATATGACACGCCGTACATAGGTACAAACATTTGGCGGTAGTTATCGGATGAAATTTAATCAACACGACATACGATGGCCACATCAACACGCCATACACACATATCGTTACAGTTCTAACGACGAGAGAAATTTAATTACTCCTGGTAACGACGAAATATCTGGCCCTTTTTTTTTAAGCATGAGCACGATTATGGGACTTACTTTGTTCTCAGTATCAACACAATGAAGGGGAAATTCTGTTGCACTGAATATGTGTCAAATTAGTTTAGTTTATCAAATAATTTATCAGGGCCATGGATCCCCGTTCATCCATTCGTGTGTTTTTTATGTGGTTTTTTTTCAGGAGTCTGTGCAAATAATATGGATACAAAACAGTTATAAATCTTAGCTATGACCCATATTGACGGGCACATGGAATACGTATTAAGATTGCTTAGTTTGGTTTACCTCTAATGAGGAATTATTAATTAGAATCCCTGCTGGGTTTAGTTAGTAGTTTTTTATTAAATAGTTTCCCACCCTCCCTCCACTCAAATGAGACAATTCTTCCTATAAATGTTAACAGACTCATCACTACTCTATTAGCATAAATAAAATGCATATCACCTAGATGGGTATTAAGCTTTTTTTAAGTATATCAGATTACCTAAATGATTATCAAGTGTTCATACACTAATACAAGATATTTTCAGTATATTTATCAATATGAAATTAGTAAAGCTTCCTTCCTCTGGAAATGTAATTAATAGTTTTGAGGAATAACTGCTAACCCAATTCGGTGGCCACATAGTCTAACGTGCTTCTATCGCAGTAGACTAGACTACCGACAACGGGGATATTGAGGTTTGAGTCTCGGTTGGGTGTACTGAGGGTGTTTTTTTTCCAAAATGGTTTTACACTCTTCCTCCACGAAAATTCCAAAACAATTAGCGTAATTAGTAGGCCTACATAAGCGTATAAACCAGACGGGTAGTAAGACGCGATGCTAAAAATGATTACAACAGGTTTTGTATGCTAATAAGTGAAAAAGCTGTTAAGAGACGTTACATTTTGAATAAATAAATAGCTAACGAATTGTTCCACTTCGGAACGTAGCTAAATCAATTAAAACGCGCCTGACAATTATCATGCATGCTAAATGTCTTACAGCTTAGAACGGCATGTTGATACAGTATTTATAAAACGGCGTTAAACAGAGAAGATTTAACTCTTTTGAAGTAATGCAAAACTGCGATGATTAAGAAATAATTTATTTATATGAGTGAAAGTGTGATTTTAACTAGAAAACTTATTTAATAATTGATGTGTTCTTGGTTTTAATTAAATTTACATCTACAAGTATAATTATCTCATTAACTTGGTATTATAATTTTAAAATAAATATTTATGTATTATAATATGTATTTATTCGTATTATACCGTTCCATCTATCACTAAACCTATTTTAAAGTTTAAATTAATCTTTAAGTTATTTTTTAATTACAAACAAAGGAAAAAGAATCAGTAAAAGCCGTACATATGCCATTAAAATCAAATTAAATTAAGTAAAAACGCATAGAATGATTAAATAAAATTTTAATATCAACTAAAAACACATCTTTTTTACAAATTTTATCATACTAAATAATATTAAGGAATTAAAGTAATAAACTACTCTCTTATGTTATATAAACTAAAATTTTCTTTTTTTCTTTTTTGCCTTAATAAAATTGAAGGGTTTTAAAAAGATATATATTTGAACTTAGGATATGTTTAATACCAAACATATTTGAGAAAAATATTAATTTTTATTTAGATGTAATTTTTAGAGTTTAATAAATGTGTAAAAAAATACAAAAAATTAGATGGCCATTTAACATTAAATATGTATTTGCTATTATTTAATTTAACTTAAATATATATGTACTAAAATCTGGCTTTTAAAATTCTAACTAAGATCTATTTCAACTGTGTATCAATGAATATAAATAAAATATAAATTAACACTTATCTTAGAAATCATGTGAAATATGTTTTTAAATATTAGTCCGAAAAAATGTATACACCATTTTTATGCATAATACACTTTGTGCTCTATATCAGAAAAAAAATACGTTTATAATCAATTATTATATTAGATGTTTGTATGATAAACTTCAATACATAGATATTATTTTTGCTATATGATAAATGCAATTTTTGTTTATTTATTTACGTTTTAAAAATAATTTAAGTGTACCCCATATTTTAAAGTATATCCAACACTAATAGAAGGAGTTTTACTTGACTCCTTTCAAGTTTGTTTTTATTCGTGTACGTCTTTGCAACGTATGTATATATTTTCAGAAATATCTCTCCTCGGAAATAGGATAGTAAAATGTATTTTACTGCCACATGTAAACGAGACATTGATAAATAGGTTTTCAAAACTATATTTTCAAAATATTAGATACTCACCTGTATGTGTATTTGGATATTATAAAGGTTATTTTATTTTTTTATCTTGAGTTTGTTTACAAATAATATGATATCACTTGAACTAAAAATATTATCGTTATATTTTATTTTAATTGGAATTTCTTCAACTTTAATTTTTGAATAAATTAGACTTGATATTTATAGTGATAATTGCTATGCAATATAACATTTATTATTCATATGTATTTTTAAGAGTAAATATTAAGAAAATTGAGAGAACTCAAAAAAATGTTATTTTATCTTAATTTAACCTTAATTTAGATATCTAAATTACGTTGTGTAAATTTGCAATGACAAATCCAATTATAATTATTAATATCCTATTCTATTTATGACAACAGACACTGATAAATCGTTATTTTAGAAGTAAAGTTTGGAGATAACTAATAAAAAAAAGCTACGATAGAAAATGGCGGATTGTTTGTACAAATACATAAGGATAAAGATAAATTATAGGTTTCTCAAGGCTCTAATTTTCCAACTTATCTACAAACACTGTTTGAGGCGCTCTTTAAATTCTGTTTTTTGAATTCTGAAATGTTTTTAGCTAAGAAATTATTTCTTTTAATAACTAAAAGGTGACCTGGCGGTCTAGGGGTAAGGTGTCAGACTTCTGTGCTGGCGACCGGGGTTCAATCCTCGGTCCCGGCACAGATTTATCTGATTACCAAACCCTTCCTTCACCTCTGACAAGACATCTTGTAAATGTGGGGAATGCCAGGCCTCCACCGTGGTTCGGATTCCACGTTAAACTGTAGGTCCTCCATTTCATCTCACAATCACCCTACCATTACACATTAGCGTAAATGCGTATAACCCGAACGGGTAGTAAGACGCGNCTCCACCGTGGTTCGGATTCCACTTTAAACTGTAGGTCTTTCATTTCATCTCACAATCACCCTACCATTACACATTAGCGTAAGTGCGTATAACCCGAACGGGTAGTAAGACGCGGTGCTAATAATAATAATAATAATAATAATAATAATATTTAAAACCCTTATTTCTCTCTTAAAAAACCTTCACTGGGGATAAACATTAAACTCAATATTATTTACAATATAATATGGCAATAAATCAAAACTTTAACAGTAGGCACTCGTTAGGAATGGTAGAAAATGACAGTTTCTAAAGTTAATGGAGTTTAATCCAAAATGTTCATACCTCAAGTCAAGTGATTTGAAGCTTTCCCTTTTGATATATTATATCAAAATGAATAAAATAATTATACACTAACATTTTATCGGTGATAATCACCAAAAAAAACGTTTGTATTACGTAAATTCCTCTTTTAATCGAGTTCTTACTGCACACACGTTTACAAATTATAAAAGAAGATGTTCTAAAAGTCGTACTCAAATTATACACAGATTCCAAACAACTCCTTAGTAACAGCAAAGTAAATGCGAAGCTTTAATCAGATTTAAATGTAATTATAAATTTAAAGGTGCTAAACATTATTGTGTATTTCATTCATAAACAATAGAAGAGTAATTAAGAGTGCTACCAAAATAAATAGGGATTCCTCTTCCATTCGAATTAACTGCCTAAAGTAAATTGGATTCAAATGGAGCACGACATTTATTACTACTATTATATTTATGTTTGTTTCTAATTTATATTTCGCTAAGTGTAAATTAATTGCGATAGGAGAACCGTAACTGGTTGTCACGTGAACTATACGTCAAGTTTGACTAGTATGGAGTTAACGATTTATGGAAGGTCACTTAAAACCTAGCCAGATGAGCTGTAGATGAGCTATCACTTTCCCTCCATACAAATGTAGGTACATTTCCTCCAAGCTCTACTTTCATCATCCTTACCACATAAGTGTAATTAAAAGTGCGTATATCCCAGATGGATATTGAGATGCTTTAAAAAATATTAGGATAATAGAACAAAATATGAATTATCATAAAGACATTTTCACAAATAGGAATATTTTGGAGATATGTGTAGCAAATTTTTTCATTTTTACTTTATCATAAATAAATTATTTTAACCATGAATATTTTTTTTACCTTAAATTATAATGTATCTTGACGTTTTATGCACCCTAACTCAAAAAATTATGTATGTCTGTCTACTCTTGAGGCTACAAACAAAAAGTTTAATTGATGTTTAGAAATTCAAATATAGATATTTTATGGCCATGCCTGGAGGAATTTTCTTTATTTTTTAATTTCAGCCCTACTGTTAATGGATTTTCAGAAGTAGAATTTTGAAATTTTTCAAGAAAAACTTTTAAAAATTGTGTTCAAAATGAGTTTAAAAAATCAATTGGGGATAGTTTACTGATGAACTATTTTTGGAATTTTTTGTCACAAACTATGATATACACTATGAGAAAATATGTCAAATAGTATAATAAGAATTGATTATTTACAATGTAAAGTGAGATTCTGTTTTAGCTTGACCATTTGGAATTCTGTGTATCTGTCCGTATCTTGGTTCCACAATGGTTGTCAATCGCTCGGAACAATTCTAACGAAATTTTGCAGGTCCATTCTTTGAAACAAGGCCAAATAATGTATCTGATAAACCTTTCAAGATGGTAGCCACACAAGAATCTGTATGTCATTCTGTTTGTTCCGTGATCACTGCTAAATATATTGCCCAATTTTTAATATAATTTACAATGACATTCTTTGAATCCATACTGGAAGATATACGTAAGCAATTTTTCAACCTGATTAGCCGTTTAAATATGGCGGCTGCTCAAAATGTTTCCCGTTTAGAAGCTCATCTCAAGCGATTTAGGTTTAAAATTCTAAGTAATAGTTGAGTAATTAGAACGTATTTTTTTTAAATGTTGATAAATATTGCGAGATTGACGTCATAAACCACGTAAAAAAGTTATTCATTAAGAATATTATGCACTATTGAATATGGTATACCTTTGTTTTTTGTCTAACCTGATCACCCAGGAAAAATAACAACTTCTAATCAAAGGATAAATATTAAGTCAGTGGTAACGATAATAAACCTGCCTCGGTGGCCGCATGGTCTAAGGTGTCACTCTCGTATTGGACTAGACCAGTTATGGCAGGTAGATCAGGGTTCGAATCCCGAGGGTGAGGGTGGGGGGGGTTTCTTTTAAAAAAATCCACTCAAATGTGGGTAAATTTCTTCTAAATTTAATCTTTCTCATCCGTAACCCCTTAGCGTAGTTAGTATAAATGCGTTTAACAAGAACGGGTAATAAGACGTGGTGGTAAAATAAAAATGTAACGTTTGCTTATTTGTTACATTTTTGCATGAATGTGGATCGATTGAATCAAAATTAAACAACATCCCGAGAGCTCTCACTCGGTGACTACCCACGCTAATAAATCAAGTATTATCATTTTGATGATGAATGACAGTGCCGGTAGCTCGACTGGGATAGGTCTACAGGAAACAACTTTTGTTTGGTTACGATAACCGTTGGTTTATTAATAAACATTTCATTATTTCCCGGATGTTTGTCCATTTTCCTGTGAAAACGAGAACCGTTGTGATGTGTTTCATTTTTAATCCATCCAAATTATCTGTTATTGATATTATTTAAATACTAGCAATCCCTCAGGGCGTTCCACATGAACCACTGTGGTATAAGAATTATATAACACCCCCCCCCCTTTCCCCACAACGAAAATTGTTTAGAATTACAGTCGAGTTAGTACACATTTTTTTTCCGAGGAGGCTTTGGCATATTTTTATCACGGTTATCTCTGAAACGTAATTATAAACCAGATTAACAATATTGTCTTCAAAAGTTTGTTAAAAAATAGCCTAATTAAAAAATTAATTAAAATCTTAAAAATCCAACTTCAAGGTGCATTCGGATCCCTTTCCATCCACCTATGTTAAAAATGTCAGATCTTTGCGTGCCGTAGATTTGGCTGGGCATCTCAAACAAACACAGACAAATACAGACAAACACTTCCTTTTATTATTATATTATATATTACACGCCATGTATATTTAGGTAGATTAAACTTAGAATTTGTGTTGTGTACACACGCTTTCGTAATAAGAAACTAAAATTTTAATGGGTTATGGGAGATGGTCTCGCTTCGGTGACCGCATGGTCTAAGATGTCATTCTTGCAATAGACTGGACTGCCGATGACAGGGAGATCGGGGTTCGTATTCCAATTGGGTTTACTGTGGGTGGTTGTTTTTTTACCTAAGGGCTTCCCAATTTCTCTCCACGTAAATAAAGGTACATTTCTTCTAAATATAGCTTTCCTCATCACAAACGCATTAGTAAAACTATTACTTACTATCTAAGTACCCGGCGTTGTCCAGGAGAAATGTTGTCAGATTTTAATATTTTTTAGCACCTCATCTTACTACCCGTTTGAATTATATGCCTATATAATTACACTAATAGGTAAAGAATTAGTAAGGCCTATTTTAGATTAGCTGCACCCTCATTTGCATGGAGAGAGATTGGGAAAACCAGCCTTAGTGAATCCTACTGGGATCGAACCCTGATCTCCCACTCTTCAGCAGTCTAGTCTAGCTTACGCGCCACTCGTGTGTTATAGTGTTATTGAATGTGTAAGCACTTTCTGCCCCACCCTGTACATTTATAAACATTTATTCACTTTTTGTATTATTGTTATTAGTACCGCGTCTTACCAACCGTTCAGGTTATACGCACTTACGCTAATGTGTAATGGTAGGGTGATTGTGAGATGAAATGGAGGACTTACAATTTAACGTGGGATCCAAACCACGGTGGAGACCTGGCATCACTTTTAGTAACATATCACTAAATCATTTATACACCCCTAAAAATCCATTTTTTAATCATCAATAACCTCTTGTGTGGACATTTGACTTATCTTGGCATACGAAACCTTAACAACTTAGTAGAGTATAGTTCCTAATGATATAAGGCCTACTCGAGACACCATCTAATGATCGACTAATCGGACATGCCTATGCTCACGATCGAACCAAAAATTGCATAAAAGTGCGTTTTTCTATATTATTCATTTACAGCAGCAAAATTGGAACTAATGAAATAGAAAATAGTATTTTATTTTTTAAATATGGAAAAAATTAGTTCACTGGTTCAGTTCCACTGCTGTCAAGTGGAGAGTACAGTTAACCTAAGGAAACCGTTACAAGAAAGCTTCTAGATCTACTTTCACGTATTCATACGTCAAATCATGTGATATTCAACTCTCAATTTTGGTGGATATCATAATTACCGAAAAAAACTAATAAAAGGGTAAAATAATATCACTTTTGATATACAACATTAATATGTTTGCGCTTTTAACGAAAATTGGACTGTACGACCTTTTTAGGAAAAATCCCCCTCATTACACCCAGCTGGGATTTGAACCCCGACCTCCACATCACCAGAACACCAGAAAGGTTTGACGACCTAATCAATGTGCCCATTAGTTTTAATCTTTGTGATCCTAATTAAAGGATCTCAAGGTTAACTGTACAACACCTCAAAGGTCATTTCGATGCTTTTGGACCTGAAAAAAAATTCACTCGCTAATAAATGATAAATTGATTCAATAGTCGTAGCTTTCAAATAATGTATAAATAAATATTAAGTTAAATGTTTGAGACCCGCCTCGGTGGCGTAGTTGGCTAACGCGCTAGTCGTGTTGAGCTCGACTGCTGAGGACGGGGAGATCGAGGTTCGTATCTCGGTCGGGTGAGCTGAGGGGGGGTTTTCCTAAAAGGTTTTCCACTCTCCTTCCACGAAAATGCGGGTTAACTTCCTCTAATTCAACCTTCCCAATTCCTAATCCATTAGCGTAATTAGTACTTGAAACTTATAACTCGAACGGGTAGTAAGACGCGATGCTAAATATTATTATTTTTTAAATGTTTGAGGGAACTGTCTTCATCTTAAATATGACAACAAATTAACCTCCACGATGAACCAGACAAGATACAACGAACAAAGATCCACACGATCCAAAATGGCTTGTATCCACCTGAGCGTTAAAAGCGGAAACATGCGGTTCGGACCTTGGAAAACAGCCCTTAGTGAAAAGTGGACATGAGCGGTTTTTTGGTCTTGGGTGGTGGGTAAACTCACGTAACCATCTCACCTGGGTAGAACAGGTTGTTGTTAATGGGGTTACGTAATGGATAATGCAAGTTCCTTGTTCTAAGGGGATAGCGTAGGGACGCTTGCGAGTACTACTTCACTCACTTAAAGGTTAATTGCGTCTTGAGGTCATACATAAGGAAGATACTAAGGTATTGGTAGGGTTTGTTAAGGGGTGAAGGGAACCAGGATTAGGAGTTAGAGATAAAGACGTTCTCCGGTGCTTACATTACACTCCCCAATAGGCCTAAAACATAAGCTCTGACTAATCATATCAGAGTGGAGAATTGTACGGGAGAAATCAGTGGCGTACACTTTCTGTTTCAAGGGGGAGCTTTATGTATGTATGTGTGTGTGTGTGTGTGTGTGTGTCACTGAACTAAGGACAATACACACAAAGGCCAGTTATATAGACAGGCTTAGTACGTGTAACATGGAGCATTTAATGGATAGTGTGATGGTTGACACGTATCTGACGTGTTGGGAGCGGTCAATGGGAATAGGAGAGCTGCTGTAAGATTGTACCGTGAACGGAACCAAAATATGACGTCTGAGGATGTACCTTCACTAACCAAAATGGTTCTTTTAGTGTTCCCTATCTCCCATTAAAGTTCATATGGAGTTTTGAATAATTCTGTATATTAAAAAGGTTTTAATAACTTTCGTGAATGTCATAAAATGTTCTTCCTGACACAATCCTTCTTAGATTTTTTTTTTGCACCTCGTCTTACTACCCGTTTGGGTTATACGCTTATGTACTGATTACGTTAATGGTTTTAAGCATTAGAGAGGTTATATTTATAGAAAGTGTACCAGCATTTGAGTAGTGGGAGAGTGGGAAATAATTTTGGGGTAAAACCACCCTCAGTACATCGGACCGAGATTCAAACCTCGATATCCCCGTCACAGGCAGTCTAGTCCACTGTGAAAGTGGTGTCTTAGACCATGCGTCTACTCAAAGCGAGTTTTATTTTTATTGACTTGGTGTGGGTTTAGTTGAAAATTTAATACTTATTGATTTGTAATGAATACTTAATTTTATGGGTAAGGAATATGAAGGCGGTTTATTGTAAATTCACCTGCATTTCACATGAAGAGAGGATGAGAACATCTTAGTCAGACTCACACTTGTAAAACCATTCCTAGTGAGCTTGGCTGGGATTCGGACCTCGGTCTTCCAGTTAGCGGTAACCAAGAGCAAGATGAGTCAGATATATCTGACCACTCGATCACCGCTGAGGTTATATCGTTGCTTTGAACAAAGAGGGTATCATCGACTTAGGCTAGGGATTAGGATTTAATCTTAGTGAATAGGATAGAAGGATAAATTATAAAGAAATGTAGCAGCAGTAACACAAATAAACGTTGTTGGAAAACGCCCATCGTATGCAAAAACATCTTAAGAAGTCAGGTTTGAGTTTGAATGCTGGTCGTTTGTTTAAGAGTAAACAAAGATTATATACAGTATGATTCTTAATTGTATACAATAAAGTGGTGCAATGGAATATTCTCTGAAAAATAAACTAAAAGTCTCATAACAACATATTGCCATGACTGCTTCGTTATCGAGATATTACAACATTACAAGGTAGCACCGCGCATGCGTCATTCGGCGTACCGGAGACATGGAACGACGTCACAATCAGTTACTTGCTGTGATTGGAAGCGGCCATTAAGACGGGGGGCTAACACACAAACGAGGAACTGAGCAATATGATTCTGATTCACGGTAAGGAACGACAAAGCTCCATTGCCACTGCTCGTACATATGCTGCACGTGTTCCTGTCTGACGACACCCAAATCCTAGGACATTCGGGGCACAAAATGGTTGCCTGAGGGAAACCGGTCGCTGAAATGTCACAAGATAGTTTCAGTGGAAGAGGAAATTCTGTATTCTGTGGAACGCTCGCCGGACTCGAGTATAAGGCGATTAACCTAACTTCATCCCCTGTCACAGACTTCCGTGTGGATAACATCGCATGACCAATTACTGTATCCCTTCCATTTGCAACACGTGCAGGAGTTGAATCAAGCTCTCGATTTTGAACGCTGTAGGACATAATGTGAGTGGCTGTTGCGCCATCATGCCCTAGATCCAGGTATCAAGCTATAGTTCTCAATTTAATAATACCATCACACACAAATATATATATATATATATATGTGAGATGATATTATTATATATTATATTTTGAACTATTATATATATATAAAACAGTTCAAAATATAAATAACATATTTTTATAAAACAAACTTTCAAATATCTCAAGACACGTATAAAATATATTTCAAAATGTTACAGTCTAACTTTGTAAACTCGAAAATTCCTTTTTATTATCATAGTCGCTTATTTGAAGGTTATTTGCCCCATCATAGTAATATATTAACCACTTCTGTGGCCGCATGATCTAAGGCACTATCCTCGCAGTAGATTAGACTGCTGATAACGAGGAGATCGAGATTTGAATCTCAATTGGGTGTATTGAGGGTGTTTTGAAACAAAAAAATACACCCTCTGTACATAAATGCGGGTACACGTTCTATAAATATAACTCTCTTAATCCCTAAAACCATCAGTATAAATCATAATTATTACATGAGCGTGTTACCCGAACGAGTAGTAAGATGCAGTGCTAAAAAAAGTAACAATATGGATATATATTTTATATGTATATATATTATATGTATGTATGTATATATTTTTATATGTATGTGTATATATTTTTATATGTATGTATATATATTTTATATGTATGTATATATATTTTATATGTATGTATATATATTTTATATGTATGTATGTATATATTTTTTTATATGTATATATATTTTTTTTATTTTTATATGTATATATATATTTTTTTATATGTATATATATATTTATATTTATATGTATATAGTAATTCTATAAGTTAAAAGCGATGCATTGAGCTTAGACTTAAATTTAAATAAAGAGATGCATACCACAGCGACGGGTACATAAAATGTATATAATATACTGTATTATACTCAGAAATCCTTGTGATATAGTTTTTGGCTGGAATTTTATTATGTCCACAGTTTAGTAACTCAATGTTGATAAATATTTTAAAACCATGTTGTAAATGTTAGAGTAAACTTTAAAAGTGATTATATTCATTGTAGAATCGATTGATTACCAAAACACATTTTGAGTCTTTGGTTCAACAGATGTAAGGTAGTTATATTGCCTGCCACTAAGATAATCTAAAAGTAATTATAATCTACTAATTACCTCTCAAGTGTGCTTTCATAAATCAACTAATAATTTTGATTTTCCTCTTCTTGTGTTCCCCAAGGAAGTATCTTTGCCATTATTATTATTATTATTACAGTTTAATTTAAAATTCCAATTGTGCTTCTGACAAAACTTAATTTAAGGGGGGAAAAAATCACTAATGAGTAAATGCATTTTTAGAGTGACGTTAAAAAATTAATTAATTAAAGAACGGGAGTTAAAAAAGTGTAATTATCGCTGATCACTAAGGAGCTAGGGTAAAAACTAACGTTGTAGTGCATTGGAGGCAGTGAAGGGATAAAATTGGGTGAGGGAAGGCGTGAAAACAAAAAATAAATTATCAAATCTGCGCGATGCTATAGACAGTTTTGTAAAATATCCCAGTAGGCTAGTATTCTATATAATTATTATTCTAATACAAATGTGTTTATTGGCATTTTTACATATTGTATTATTTGTTGATGAATTAAGATATTCAGAATTAAATTTTGTTTTAATAATTTAACATTCTTTACCAGTTTGAAATGCATTTTAGCTTTTGTTTAATTTTATTTTTAAGTTTAAGCTACGTTAATATTTTTTTTAATGGATTTTGATAGAGATATTAAGATAAACTTCTTGAAAAAAAAGTATAAAATTAAAATTTGTAGACACTCTTCAAGATCATATATATTTTCCAAGAGTATTCTATGTTGATAAAAATCATGTGTTTATAATTTATAACGTCACCAAAATTATCATGTGAACATTAATATTTATTTACCAGCTTCAGTGGCTGCATGGTCTAAGGCGTCAATTTCGTGATGACGGAAAAAAGATTGAGGTTCGATTCCCGTTTGGGTGTACTTGGGGGAGGGTAGTTTTTTCACAATTGTTTCCCACTGTCTCTTTATTGAAATGTCTGTTCAATTCCTCTAAATTCAACCTTCCTCATCCCTAACTTATTAGCGTAATCAGTACATATGCGTACAACCTGAACCGGTAGTAAGATATGGTGATAAAAAATATGTATATTTATCAATACTAAAATACAGATGAAGTCCTAAGAATAGTGGGTGAGAAGAGAACCATTTTGGATGTGATTCTTTGGTGCAAAGCAAACAGGATCTGACACATAGCTAAGAAGGAACTTTGTTCTGTACGACGTCATAGAAGGAAAGGTTGAGGGAAAGAGGAGCTTAGGGAGGAGGAGGATTCAAATATTGGATGACTTGAAGGGAAAAAGAAAATTCTGAGAGCTTAAGGAGGCAGAAGACAGGGTGCATTAAAGGTCTAAGTTCACTGACAAAAGGAACGGACCTGTCATAAGACAGAACACCTAATAAAAAATAAAAAAGGTGATATTAATAAAGAAAAGCCAAAAAATGTTTAACTATAAAAACTGATAAAGAGTTCATACATCAGGTGACTATGATTATATTTTAAACAATCAACGCAGTACTAAATAACACGACTTGGGTAACTTTTTTCATAAACTTAGGTGACCTGGCGGTCTAGGGGTAAGGTGTCAGACTTCTATGCTGGCGGCCTGGGTTCAATCCTCGGTCCCGACAAAGATTAATCTGATTACCAAACCCTTCTTTCATCTCTGACAAGACATCTTGTGAATGTGAGGAATGCCAGGCCTCCACCGTGGTTCGGATTCCACGTTAAACTGTAGGTCCTCCATTTCATCTCACAATAACCCTACCATTACACATTAGCGTAAGTGCGTATAACCCGAACGGGTAGTAAGACGCGGTGCTAATAATAATAGTAATAATAATTACTTAATGTAGCTGACTGAAAACATATTTTTTGACAATTTTCTTCCAATCTGTTATAACTTACACAATGTGAGAAAAAAAAATTGAGGTTGTTTTCGCGCCATTTATTTATGTTGTGAGTGTAGGGAACGTAATATTTTTTGAAGTTTTTATATAAAAAATATTTTATCTTTTTTTGTCAAAAGAAATCAAATAATTCTCCAGTAGAAACAAAATTTATAGTTTTCTACACCTGACGAATTTCTCTCTTCATTTATAAGTTTGTCATGTCGTACTGCCGATTATTTCATGGCAAATTATCAAGAACTGTTTATCAACATGTGATTAAAATTAAGTTCTATGTTTCAACTGGAGAATTATTTAATTTATTTTGGCAAAAAAAAAAGTTTTGTAATAAAAACTGTAGAAATACTGCCCTTAACTCGCGTGTCCTACAGTTCCACTTTATTTAATAAAGAAAGCATTAGTTTTGACTCCTATCTATTGATACAGGTTTGTATCTCGTACCGGAATAAGCTGACTCAAGTTGATATCTGCTTCAAGTGTTCCGTGGTTTTGACTCTTTAAGTCATTAATTATAACACACACGTTTTGATGAAAATAGATTGACGAGAGAGGGAGAACTATATTAGAAGCTGAGAATGTAACAATGCACCTAGTTTAAACAGGAGAGAAAGTGAACGAGAATATAATAGAACTCGCTTTGCTCGTCGAGGGCTCCGCCCCCCAAACCCCCAGTGAGTTTTCTTTGCTAGTGGATGTAAACTAATGTAATTCCAGAGCCGTTTAGCCACAAGAGACTTCCAAAGAAAGGTCTGCACCTACTTTAAAGTTGCTCCGACATTTTGAATTTTTTTTCGAAGGTTAAAAATTAATTTTTTTAACATTTTTGATTTTTTTTTTCCGTCTGTTACAGGCTAGAAGCTAGAATTTCACCAAATTTCAAGTTTCTAGCTCATCTGGAAGTGGGTAAACATTAATGTCGGTGAGTGGGACAGCCATGTGGCTTTATAGTAGTATATGGCGTGGGTATATTGAGAGTATGAGAAATATACAGGCTATTAATAATGTTGGTGACCTGGCGGTCTAGGGGTAAGGTTTCAGACTTCTGTGCTGGCGGCCGGGGTTCAATCCTCGGTCCCGGCACAGATTTATCACACAGATTTATCTGGTTACCAAACCCTTCCTTCACCTCTGACAAGACGTGTATTAATCACAACTTGTGAATGTGGGGAATGCCAGGCCTTCCCCAAATTCACAAGATGTCTTTTCAGAGGTGAAGGAAGGGTTTGGTAAGAAACTAATTACAAAAATATATTACATAATCAACTAATAAAATGAATACGTTGGTCCTATTTTATTTACGTATTTAACAATATTTTATAAATGAATTTTCTTTTTACGTGAAGAAAAGTATTAAGATTTTTATACAAATATACATTGAAACGTCAAATGAACGATTCTAGTAGATAAAACAAATCACGCTACCCCATGCTAAGTAAAATAAAAAATAAAGAAAGAAAACTGAGAAAATACTTCACGAGTAGTCAGAAATTTTACCTGTCGTAGTGTGAGTTATAAGTGTATAAGAATTTGCTATTATGAAGATTTTAATATTTATTCAATCCGAATATTGTGAGTGCATTATTGCGGCCCGCGAGCCAACACGAGAGAGAAACTTTGACCCTTGGCCATAAAAAAAAAGTTGAAGACTCCTGATATAAAGCTACCTACCATGGAGAGCTGCGCGAAGATTAATGAGTATGCAGCACTAATGGACCGAGTTCATAATTTTTCTCGCAGAGTTGAGCCTCGCGTTGTCAGTGAAGATACAACACATTGGACTTGTAATGTAGTGTTTATCTAATGTCCTAACATTATTTTTGTTATGTATGTCTATGTTTTTATGTATTAAAACACGTATATTTACTTATATTTGTGTATTTGTTTGTGCGTCTAGATTTAATAGCTACCCTGAGTGTGTGTGTGTGTGTGTGTGTGTGTGTGTGTGTGTGTGTGTGTGT
>CABEEJ010002242.1:37204-54897 GCA_901482245.1 Timema douglasi
GTGTGTGTGTGTGTGTGTGTGTGTGTGTGTGTGTGTGTGTGTGTGCGCGCGCGCGCGCAGGTGTATATATATATGTATATATCACAGTCAGGAGGGTAGGAAACAAATTAGTAAAGTTAGTTTAGCCATTGTTTCATGGCTCAATTATAATATTTATCGTCTCTTGTTCTCCCAGTTTCTTCTCACTCCTCCTCTTTACTCTCTCTCTTCCCCCCCCCCCTTCCCCCCTCCTATCTTCCCATTCATTCAGTGTATATATACCAAGAGAAGTTTCCATAAAACATTACTGGCAGAGAAAGTCAGTTTGTTATTACGGCATCGTCAAGTGTTGAGGACATCTTCCATTAGTTCCGCCATCCTTAACCCCCCCCCCTTACCCCCACGCCTCCTCTGTCCTTTACTACATCATTCAACTCTATGCGAGAAGTTCGTTGACACTTCTGTTTTGACTTTTCTTCTCTTCCTCTACTACTTCCTCCCGAGAAAAACAAACAGCTCAGAGCCAGATGTGTCTTTCGGTCTGGAAACCTCGCATAATTAGCTGAGACACTTTTTATTTCGATTAACGTTTTGTTTTTAACGGTAAATTTGATGTGATGTAGTTTAATTTTATTATAAATTGTTTTTAAAACCACGTTTAAATTAAATGTTTACGTACTTATTACGCTAATGAGATAGGAATGAGGAAGGTTGAATTTAGAGGAAGTATACTCACATTTATGTGGAGGAAGAGTGAAAAATCGTTTTAGAAAAACCACTCTCGATACACTCTACTGGGATTCGAGCCCCGATTCTTTCATCATCGGCAGTCCAGCTTAACACGAGAATGACGCCTTAGTCCGTACGGCCACCGAATCAGGTGTAATTGTAGTTGAAAACGTTGATTAACTACCTTTTTATACATCCTTATTTTTCATTTTTGGTAAAGTTTTAATTTTGACTTCTTTTAATTTCTTTATTTGGGGAAAATAGAGTTTTCATACTTGTTATGGTTAAAATTAATTAACCAATAGTTAAAAAAGTGATTGTGAAATTCACTAAAATAGATATCACTATACTGTAGATGAAAGTTTTATTATCACTTTAAAATTAGTACAAATGTTACTCGTATTAAACATATTAGCTCTATTTAAATAATATTTATATTATAAATACTGTCAAATCAATTTTTAATGTAATACAACATATTTATATTTCTACTTAAAATAGCAGCTAATTTAATGTTATATTATATATATTATCTTATTTATATGTTTTGCATTCACTTAGCATTGCTATGACTATACTAAAGTTATTGAGAGAAGTAAAATTGTAAACAAAATTTCACTAAACTTCCCAATCTAAGTTTTAACCAACTAGAGAATGACCCCATTTAGGGAATTAATTTACTTTTGTATTATTATGTTTTGCTATTGTCTCTTGTATCAAATGTTTAGTGTAAACCAACTCCTATGTTTGTATTTTTTTTACGTTTTTTTATCAATCCAAAGTATGTAACATAAATATTTGGCCCACATATTTACACATTTCAAATAGTATTAATATTTTAACCGTTCTTAAAATCAGTTCAAATAATAAGTTATGAAATAAAGTTAGAAAATAAGTTATATTTGTCAATAAAAATAATATTTCTTCTTTATAAATGTAATGTAAAATTCTATATGTGTACAAATATACACTGTGCTGGCGCCCGGGGTTCAATCCTCGGTCCCGGCACGGATTTATCTGATCGCCAAACCCCTCCTTGACCTCTGACAAGACATCTTGTGAATGTGGGGAATGCCAGGCCTCCACCATGGGTCGGATTCCACGTTAAACTGTAGGTCCTTCATTTCATCTCACAATAACCATACCATTACACATTAACGTAAGTGCGTATAACCCGAACGGGTAGTAAGACGCGGTGATAATAATAATATTAATAATAATTAGTATTATTATACAAATATATATATATATATAATTAAAGAAGTAAATTTAGAGAGAATCGGGGAGATAAGCTACCAATTAAAATTTAGTATTAATCAAAATATGAGTTTTGTTACAGCCAGATAAATAATCGTGTAATAGTACTATCCTAGAAAAAAATATATATATAATGTATGCACCCATTGATAATACATACAGATCACTTTAATACATATTTTAATAACTTTTAATGCTATTACCTCAAAATATTATTATTTAATCAATTATATAGAAAAGGAAATGTTTCATATATCTATGAAAACTGAAAAGAGTTTTAAAAAATTGTTTGAGATTTGTAGCCGTTTTAAATTGGTTTTGTAATTTATATAACATATAGTAATATTTATTTTTGTACATTTACGAAAATGCTCTTTATAAGTCATCAACTCAAAAACAAAACCTACTATCTGAAAGTGGAAAAAAAAAATCTATAAATACTTGCCAAAGTTGATAAGAGAACGCATAGAATTGTTCAATTACGAGAGGGGATTGTTCACTTACCACACCAAATATGTCTGAAGAAGATAAATGATGTTCTTATCAATTTAATTTATCAGCAAACATCCTTCCTTCATCCTCCAATCTTCCTTCCGTATTCAAAACCCATCCTTTAACGTCACAAGAGACGGTTTCAGGGAAGATTCGCCGAATTTGAACTGTGAACCTCAACCCCGAAGCCATTCTCTTTGTTGAAATCAGTTTCCCTTCTACGCACGTTGAGGGAAGTTTTCGACCGAAATACACCAGAGTTGACGGATTAAACATAACAATTTAACTGCAGAAGTTTGGGTATGAAGCAGTTAGTTCCAAACTTTGTATGATGAACAATTATATTCTAGCTAATTATTAATCAAGAATACGCTATACATATCGCTTTGGTGTCCGCATGATCTAACACGCTATTCTCGCAATAGCCTAGATTGCCGGTGACAGGGAGATCGAGGTTAGATTCCAGTTAAGTGTACTGAGTGGGTGGCTTTTGTCAAAATTGTTTTTCCACCATCTTTTCACGTAAACGTGGGTGATTTTCCTCTCAATTAAACCTTTCTAACATTGAATACATGAGTGTAATTAATAAATAGGTACCCGCCTCGGTGGCGTAGTTGGCTAACGCGCTTGTCGTGTTGAGCTCGACTGCCGAGGACGGGGAGATCGAGGTTCGAATCTCGGTCGGGTGAACTGGAGGTGGTTTTTCCTAAATGGTTTTACACTCTCCTTCCACGCAAATGCGGGTTCACTTCCTTTAACTCAACCTTCCTAATTCCTTATTCATTAGAGTAATTATAACTTAAGGCATATAACCCGAACGGGTAGTAAGACGTGGTTCTAAATATTATTATTATTATTATTATTATTAAATAGGCTTACAACCCGAATGGGTAGCAAGACGTGGTACTAAAAAAAACCTTTAATTTAAAATTAGACATGAATGTTGTTCATTTCCGTATTGTTAGGCTCCCACTGGTTATAAGGTTGGGGTTTCAAAACCCATCTGAGGGTTTTCTTTTTGCTAAATGGTGTTTACACACTTTATATTTTATTCAAATGAAGGTGCATCTGCTCTAATTTCTAGCTTATTCACCTCTACCCTTACTAGAGTAATTAAAACATAAATAGCCACGATGGTTAAGTAATAGGGATGGAGAGATATCATATTTCAGTTAAATGTGCTTTTTATTGTAAAATATTTTTTAGCACCGCGTCTTACTACCCGTTCGGGTTATACGCTTTAAGTACTAATTACTCTAATGGGTTAGGAATTGGGAAGGTTGAATTAGAGGAAGTGAACCCGCATTTGCGTGGAGGGAGAGTGTAAAACCATTTAGGAAAAACCACCCCGGTTAACCCGACCGAGATTCGAACCTCAATCTCCCCGTCTTCAGCAGTCGAGCTCAACACGACAAGCGCGTTATCCAACTGCGCCACCGAGGCGGGTTATAGTAAAATACCTGGCAGTAAAACTGTCCAGAGAATAGGAGCATAAAAAAATAAAAAAACTATGTTAAAACATTTCCCTATCTATTAAATTTTAATTAATTTTTAACATTTTAATGTACAGAACGTGTGAATTTGTAAGCCAGAGATAAAAAAATGTATCCAATTAAATTATAATGATATCGTTTAATGTTTGTTTGTTTGCACCGCGTCTTAATACCGGTTCAGTTTATATGAATATTTACTAATTACGCCACTGAAAATGATGAGGAAGGTGTAATTGTTTATAGCAATTTTGTTTTTAATTTCTAGTACACTTCCTCTAAGCAATTCAACCTTCCTCATCCTTCTCAGTGGTGTAATTAGTAAATAGTCATATAATCTGAACTGCAATTGCGTGGAGAAATGTGAAAACTCGTTTTGTAAAAAAAACACCTTCAGTACACTTGAACAGGGCTCGAACCCTGGTCTCCCTGTCATTGGGAGTCGTGTCTATTGCGAGAGTGACGCGTTAGACCCAGAACTGCCAACCCCACGCCCCGTTGGCCCTTTTGCACGATCGCCCACCAAGATATCTATACTGAAATTTAGTTCCCTTAGAAAATAAAAAAACAGACTAAATGAATGTATTGATACATTTTCCAAAGATGTCAATAATTGCAAGAAACGGTTGTTTTTATCGCATAGTATATGGTGGAAACATAGGAAAAATGGGCGGTGCATTCAATCAAAGATTTACTCAGTTTCTAGAAATTGAGCTAATGATATATATTTTTTTTAATCCGTTTAGTATCGGGAAAATAAGTATCATTGCCAAATATATTGATAAAATATACAAAACGAATGTTGAAAAATTGGAGTTAGATATTTCAGAGCTACAGAATAATTAATTCTTCAAGGCTTGCCATACAGACAAAAATGTCTGTGAACTAGTAGGTAACATGAAATTTTCTTTGCTGAATATATTAACTATGAAGATTAAATAATATTTTGGATATTCTTTTCAGTATTAATTATCATTATTCAAAGTGAAAATTATTAAAACCTGCAGTGTAAAATAATGACCAGGACTTTAGAATATATAATCAGTGAAATGCATTTTCAATCTTTACAATTAAAATTACACATTGATATTGTGACGCTCGTATTGAGCGCAGGAAGCGTGTTCAAATAACAACCATGAGGTCACAAGAGAAACATAGTTTTTATTTTAGTTAGTTAAATTACAATTATATAGTTGGTATAATAGTACACTAAAGGCTTAATGAGCCTACGCTTAGTCTGGCAAAATATTGACTGAGCCACTATGACTTACAAAATATTAACCGCCCCACAGGGGGATTGTCAGAGTGAATGTTTGATGTCGAGATTCGAATTTACCGCCCAAGGGCGCGCTTACATCCATAAACACAAGATGACTGACATTTAGTTTTAAGAGCACATGGCATTAACTAAAGTATAAATTAAATATATAAGATAACATGCTCATAAAGCTTAGCTTTACATTCCTATAGATATATACATGATTTAGCGGCCGAATATTATAAACAGAGATCTTAACAATGGCCGTTGAGTGCTAATCCTAAGTAACGAAGCATAACCTAATATTACAAATAAGTCCTAGAAGTGTACAATAAGTTCCGCGAACTCCCGTTGCGCTCATGATAACCTAATCTAACAATTCCATATAAAATACCTTCATAACTAAGTGAACTTATATCGTCCAAAAATACCCAAGATCATATTAAACTATATCTAAGATTCACTAAGATAAAGGCTCGGGCACACCTACAGTTAATAAGGTGTACTAAGTCTAACAAGAATTCCCCTAGAAAGTTACTATCATGAAACCGTGGTTCACCCACGTCAAACCAAATTAAAATTCCCATTCATAACATGAAAAGAAGCGCCAAACAGTAATTTAGAATAATCTTCCTCCCCATATTTAGAGCCAAAGAGAATTTTGATTAATATCCCCAAATATTAGTTATAAACCAGCGCCCTCACCTGGTAAGAGCCAGTGATACAATGAGTACCATACAGAATGACACCTGCCGTTATATAGTATAAACAGGTCTTAGAAGTTCTCAGTGGAGGAGGAGAGGAAGGGAAATACATAGAACAAAAAGAAGGGTGAAGACTAGCGCTCTGGGCGTATCGCGGACATCCCAGTAACTACTAGGCCAAACTCGAACATCCCAGAACCGGATGTTCGCGAAGTCATGTTGACAACTAGATTGTTAGGAGCTGGGCGAGGCGCTGATTTGGTTCGCGTCTCAGTCAGTCTTCTTTATCCGAGCCACGGGAGTGGATGTGTTGTTGCGTGCGTGTGTGTCCCATTCGACGGGGAGAGGTCTCAATCAGACTTGGCGAGACTTGGTGAGACTTGGTGAGTGTAAAGCCTCCATATTACCAGGTTGTTGGTTTTAGATATTTGTTGTTTGGAACATCGTTACAATATACTCTTTTTGCTGAATGTTTCAATAAATAATATTTTCTTTGCAAGATATTATGAATTAATATATTGCCAAATAAATTATTTACATTAACTTGCATGTATGTAAAAATAAAATAAAAATATATACACTTTGTACTTTGGAGATTTGCCAGTTTTCGCTTTATTTTCACGCATACATCATAAAACTAAATAAAAACAAAATAGGTAGGTAATAAATCAAATATATTATCTTATTATTTTGTTCAAATTGACGGCCTCCAGCCTGGAGACAAGCAATGCACCTATCAATGACAGAACGAGTGGCTGACCGACATTGAGCGACTGTTGTTTCTTCCCACGCTTGCGTTCTTCATTGTCGTTATAATTGAAGGTCACTAAGTCACTTCATATATTTTTGTTTGATAGCTTCCCATGCAAAAAAAATCTAATGGCGTTAAATCAGATGAACATTGTGAGTTAGTTTTTTGCTCCACTATCACTTCCCAAAGTTTAGCCGTTTAGCCCGGGCACACCCTATATATGCACCCACCAAAATAAGTTCAGAAATTCCAGATACGCCCTTGGCGACCACTGCATTAAACCATGTGGCCACCGAAGCAGGTTTTGTTTAACTAACATATTGTGGGTGACCTGGCGGTCTAGGGGTAAGGTGTCAGACTTCTATGCTGGCGTCCGGGGTTCAATCCTCGGTCCCGGCAAAGATTTATCTGATTACCAAACCCTTCCTTCACCTCAGACAAGAGATCTTGTGAATGTGAGGAATGCCAGGTCTCCACCGTGGTTCGGATTCCACGTTAAACTGTAGGTCCTTCATTTAATCTCACAATCACCCTAACATTGCACATTAGCGTAAGTGCGTATAACCCGAACGGGTAGTAAGACGCGGTGCTAATAATAATATTTTATTTACTGATAATTTAATTTATTTTCGTCCATTATATATATTTTTAACATTCTAAATAATTTTGAGGACATAGTGTGTAATTTATTTTTCACCTAGCCCGTTTTAGATTTCTACAGGGATTTTTTTTTTCTAACTTTCGTTTAGCCATCACTTCAGTAGAGCCCAATCCTTATTTCCTCTTGACAAATCACTGAATATTCCATCCAATTAACTCAGATTAATAAGATTGCCCGTTCACGCGCTTCCTACAAGAATGATTTCCGAGAAACGAAATAAATTGAAGGTGGGAAGGGGGTGGGATAAAAGGGGTAGGTAAGAATGAAACTGGAATGGGAATTTAAAAAAAAAAATTGAAGGAACGGATTGAAACCTTCCCGAGTTTTCGAATGGTGAGAAATTAAAAAGTGTTTCCTGATTCATAAAAAAACAATTACAATTTTAATACGGATATTCACAGACTTTCAAGTGAAATTTTTAATTTCAATAAGGTTCACATTGATTTTATTTATTTTTTGTGGAAAAAAGTCATTATTTTTAAATAAAAACTGGTTATGTTTATGTGCATTTTTTGGAAACCATATCAATGCTTGTAAAGAATAAATTAATAATTAATTAGTAATTGATGAAAATATTTGGTATATGCTGACATGTTGTTGTATTGTGTTTAGTTTATTAGTGAGTTGTAGCTAATTTTCTAATCATGATAAATTAAGCTATTTTTTATAACTCTTGGGTATATTTTAATGTGTTTTATAGATGTATTAATTTTAGCTAATATTAATTAAAATACGAGAGTAAAAAATTGTTATGATACGTGATTCAAATAATTGGGACACAGCTATAAATGTAATTTTCCTATTTAATTGGAAAGGTACTAAAAGAAATTATGGATAAAAACATCTCGCGAATAATTTTTGGTATTTTTGAGAAGCGATATAAGCTTACTTTAATTTTAAAACTGACCAAACATATTTTTTTTGGTAACCTCTACACTATACTTTCCTCTTATTTAATGAATTTAGAATCCCCCTAACCCTACCTCTCATTATCTTGTTTCAAAAATAAAAAGGAGTAAAAATAAAAAATAAAAACAGCTTAATTACTAACAACATCAAAATAATTGGTTTCTACTTTAATAAATGTTTAAACATGTATTATAGCTTATAGGATTTTGTTTTAAATAACTTATATAATACATTATATTAACTTAGAGTTTGAGAACCAATGATCGAACTAAAACCGAATAAACGTTTTGGCACCCTTAGCCCATCACTCCCCTGAGCAGGTAAGGGGAGGGGATTGAATTTGGGAACCACTGTTCTAAGGACTTTGATATAGAACCTCTTTGTTAATAAATTTTGAATTGTCACAAAGCGCCAAAGTAATATTCAATCAAATTAACTTCTAATACAAATACTAATAATAAATTTTTTTATTAGAGCTTCTGACTCTTTTCTGGATGTTACTGATGAAAATTTGTATACGGATTTGTCCCGTTATCCAATTCTAAGTAAAGATATGGCTGCTTGGGGTTTAGTGCTTAATATATAGCTAAGTTTAAACTGTTGTGCAAGTAATGCGTTAAGAAATTGCAGACTTTAAGCCCCTATTTAACAAGTTTTAGTGTGATCCAGTGAAACGATGTGTAAATAGTACAGCTGTATATCACATCTACTTTCAACGTGTTTATATTTATGCTAACAAACGAAGTGTGTAAACCAGGGGAGCACATATGGTGCAACGCACACATACGGCGGCAGATAACAACTGAACGCTTATAGATGGGTTGTATGTAAGCAATAGTCGAGAGACCAGAGCTGTGCAAAAGTGTGTTGTTGTTTTTTTGCGGGGATCCACCCCACCCCCCGGGAGCAGTAGATAACTTGTCGCGTTATATTGATGTTGGTATGACGTCATATTTACCTTGTGGTGAGACCTTGTGTCATTAATTTATGATTAGCATTATATTAGCATATAATTCTATTTTATATAAGATGATAATTTCTAATAACATATGTTAATCTGGGTGTATTAGGTTAATTAAGTAATGGATGGAACGACCCGTTTCAGTGGCTAAATGGTCTAAGGCGTCACTACCGTATTAGACTGGCCTGCTGATGATGGGGAAATAAAGGTTCGAATTTCAGTTGGGTGTACTAAAAGTGGTTTTCCCAAAATGGTTTTACACTTTCTCTCGCTCTTTACGCAAATGCGGGTACACTTCCTATTAATATAACCTTTCTAATCCTTAAAACCATTAGCGTAATTAATACCTAAGCGTATAAACCGGACGGGTAGTAGGAAGTGGCGCTAGAAAACAATAGGGAAGGGTCAAAAGGGTTTCATTTTAACTGAACAAAAAGGATCAATATTGAATACTTAGGTAGCCAGGGTGGTTTGACCGTGGGACTAAAAGATAGCGACATCATAGAATATATATAAGGCATGAGTAAAGGTATATTCAGGGTTTTCTGCCCTTGGTACTCATATAAGAAGGGCATATTACGCTCTATCGATGATCGATCTTGTAGTCTCATGTGACCATTGATTATATTCAATTAGGATAAATCAGTTTTCTTTAATAATTTGGCAAATTGTTCATTTTAAGTAAAAATAATATTAATAATAAAATTTCAAAATTGTATACATTCACTTAATGTACCTTTAATGATTATTTTTTCTGACCCGCTTCGGTGGCCGCTGGGTATAACGCGCTACTCTCGTAGTAGACTAGACTGCCGAAGACGGGAAGATCGGGGTTTCAATCACGGTCGGATGCGTTGAGGATGGTTTTTCCTAAATGGTTTTCCCCTCTTCATCCACGCAAATGCAGGTGCACGTCCTCTAAATTAATACTTATTAGTCCCAAACACGTTAGAATAATTAGTACATACTGTAGTTGTATACAACCCGAACGAGTAGTAGGACGCGGTGCTTAAAATAAATATGATAATTTTAAATATAAAGTAGCTCGAGTTCTGCTGGGTTGTAATCTTATTGAAGAGGATGCTTAGGACAACAGGCGCAATTTATTATTTCAAGTGAAATCCAATACATATTGTTTATATTAATTTTTTTTTTTTTAGATTTTTCAAAACGGAAGATATTGTGATTTTTTGTCGATGGCTCTGCAAGTTTATCGGGACTTTTTTTTAAAAAAGTTTCATGTTTTTCTTATAAAATGGCATGCTCAACGGAACAAAACTACATATAGACTTTTAACTCCAGCCACGTGATCACAGTGTGATGCCCCCCCCCCCNTAAAAAAGTTTCATGTTTTTCTTATAAAATGGCATGCTCAACGGAACAAAACTACATATAGACTTTTAACTCCAGCCACGTGATCACAGTGTGATGCCCTCCCCCCCTCCCCCCGCGCCATGGGCTTCCCATCCAAACCCCCTAGAAAAAAATGTTTTTTAATAAAATTGTGGCTAACATCAACACTTAAGGTCGTAGTCTAAGAAACGGGAGAAAAATCGGCGTTTTTGTAGTTTTTATTTTATAGCAAATCTTTTTTAAATAAAATGAATACAAAATTATTCCATTAGAAAACTAGTTTGATTTTCTTTACATGGTAATATCAACAGTTGTTGGATATCTACCATGAGTCTAGTGAATTTATTACTATCATTAGCACCGCGTGTTACTACCCGTTCGGGTTACACGCACTTACGCTAATGTGTGATGGTAGTGAAATTGTGAGATGAAATGGAGGACCTAGAGTTTAACGTGGAATCCGAACCACGGTGAAGGCCTGGCATTCCACACTTTCACAAGTTGTGATTAATACACGTCTTGTCAGAGGGGAAGGAAGGGTTTGGCGAACAGATAAATCCATACCGGGACCGAGGATTGAACCCCGGAGCCCCAGCACCCCCTAGACAAGCCAGGTCACCTTATAACGAAATTATATGAGAAACATTTTTAAATTAGGAGGGGAAAAAATTTTCACTAACTTAAATTCTAGGACATCCTTGACAGATAGATATTCAAGAACATTCAAGGTCCCAATATGAAGGAGATTAAAATTTTATGTTTCAATTGAAAAATTGTTTGATCTCTTTTGACCAAATAAAAGTTTCTATATAAAAAAAACTGTAAAAATTACTGCCCTTAGCTCACGTTCCCTACGCTCCTAACTAAAGTCCACATAACCTTTAGTGCGTGTTGAGCTAGCTTGAGCCTAAGTAGGTTTAGGTCAGGACACAAACGTAATCATAAGGTAGCCTGACAGCAAGGTTTTGAATCATCCCAGTGTGGTAGAGGACATGGAACACACGTAATTCATACGTCATAATAATAATAATAATAATAATCACCAATACCATAACCAATGCTGATAGCAAACGTAATATCCTGAATGTGTATTGGGGACACGAGCTTTGAATTAGCATATTGATTCGTAATCGGGAATGTCATCTGTTGTGGTATCAGGCGTTTGAGATCTGGTGTGGGTATGCAGTTCTGGTCGTGTTAATTACGTGTGCCTGAGATATATTGATTAGTATTATGTATTAATCAGCACTCCAAATGAAGGTCGGAAATGGTCCGGTGTCATGTTCATTTACTAAGCCTTATTTTGTGATATTAATAACTTACAAATTGTTATTAATTTCATATGAATTTTATTTTAAATAAAATATGAGGTAGTTATTTCCCCCCATATTTTTATCTTGAAATTTAAAGTAATTTTCTAGTTTAATCCTTAAGTTTTATCAAAATAAAAGTGATTATTAAATAATATTTATCTAAATAAAAATTATTATTGTTATTAATAATTATATAAATAAAACTTATCATTAAATAATATTCATTTTAACCTTTTCCAGCCCGATGTAGCCAAATGGCTTTATATTAATTGAAAATATTTTCAAAATATATTAACAAAAATTGATTTTTTAAGCCTATTTTAAACTTAATTTAGAATATACATTGATAAATTTGGATTGGAAAGGTATTCCAAAATATGTATAAGTTTATTAAGATAGACTGATCTTAGGTTATAGATGCAGTCATCAGAGGTTTCATATGTATAAGCTATGAATAAGTTTAGATACATGTTTTAAATTATATTTTGTTCACCAAATGGGAAAAAAACACATCAGTTAATTTTATCATTTAAAGGTATTGGTCTCTATGACACCGGAAATGACCATCAATTAAACCTAAATTTTATAAAATAATAACTACACAAAATGTAAAATTATGTATTCACACAGGCTGTTTAAAATCTGTTTCAACTAACTTTCGAGGAGTTGATCTCGAAACAAGATGTAATTATATACATCGCACTCAATAGTTAAATTATGTTTTTAAATACTTTATACTTACTCAATTACACTTATTTACCTACTCTATGATATTAAGAACGTGAAAGTTGTGCACTTACAAAATTACGTTTCCTATCCCTATATTGTGCTAATTCCATCCAGTCCACCTCATTACACCCTATCCCTATCTTGGGCGAGTTTTATCCAGTCCACCCCATTACAACCTATCCCTATCTTGAGCCAGTTTTATCCAGTCCACCCCATTACAACCTATACCTATCTTAAACCAGTTTTATCCAGTCCACCCCATTACAACCTATCCCTATCTTGAGCGAGTTTTATCCAGTCCACCCCATTACAACCTATCCCTATCTTGAGCCAGTTTTATCCAGTCCACCCCATTACAACCTATCCCTATCTTGAGCCAGTTTTATCCAGTTCACCCCATTACAACCTATCCCTATCTTGAGCGAGTTTTATCCAGTCCACCTCATTACAACCTATCCCTATCTTGAGCGAGTTTTATCCAGTCCACCCCATTACAACCTATCCCTATATTGAGCCAGTTTTATCCAGTCCACCCCATTACAACCTATACCTATCTTGAGCCAATTATATCCAGTCCACCTCACTACACCCTATCCCTATCTTGGGCGAGTTTTATCCAGTCCACCCCATTACAACCTATCCCTATCTTGAGCCAGTTTTATCCAGTCCACCCCATTACAACCTATACCTATCTTGAGCCAGATTTATCCAGTCCACCCCATTACAACCTATCCCTATCTTGAGCCAGTTATATCCAGTCCACCTCACTACACCCTATCTCTTTCAGGTCATATATATAATGTTATCCTCTCATCTGCGTCTTGGTCTTCCCAATGGTCTCTTCCCATTACACTTGCCAGTCTATACCCTGAATATATTTATAGAATCTCTATAACACTGCATGTCCTGCCGACCATAATTTAAGAGATTTGATTATCCTAACAATGTATTGTGGTGAGTTCAGGGTATGTAACATCATTATGTAACGTCTTCTACTCTCCAGTAGCCTCACCCCTTTTTTGCACTAAATATATTCCCAGACAATTTATTTTTGAACATCCTAAACTTGTCATTATCATGTAAGGTAAGGAAGGAACCACGTTTCACACTATTGGAGATCAGCCGGTAAAATTATAGTTTTGTGTTTTCTGAGTTTTACATTCCTGGATAGATATTATATTAAAAACTTTGTTAATTATTTTGAGATTATTTTTATATAGTTGTATGGATAATAAAATAACTAGCTTGATTTTCTAAGCAAATCACCACTCTAAATATTTTAATGTCATTTGATATTACTAAATGTACTTATTCCCTTAAACCCTTGACTATATGTTATTTTATTCTTCATTTTAAATGAAACAATATGGAAATACCTCCGTTTATTTGTTTATATTCATATCTAACAGACATTAAAATCGACTTTTAAATTAAAGAAGAGCTAATTTAGAAGTCAGCAAACTGATTTAATTTGCCAATTAATTAGATTTGTCTATCTTTCACCAAAAATACTTTACCTTTTTTTTTAATATAACTTTTGAACTGTTGAAGGCAAAGTTTTAAGCTAAAACGTAACTTCCACTTTTACGCTGTCATTTTTTTAAAATGCGAATGTTGACTGTTTAATTTTGTTAAGTAGTTATGAATGATTTATGACAGAGCTTTTTTTATAAATGTTGGGAGAATAAAATATATGGTGAAGGGACTAAATTCGAATTCTTAATTTTATTAATTACAATTAATATTAATGATATTATGATTCACTTTGGTGGTTGAATTGTCTAACAATCTAAACTTGTATCTCACGATAGTTTGGACTACCAATTTCTGGAAGATTGGAGTTCGAATACCGGTTGGGTGTAAATATGGTGATTTTTTATGCTGTTTTGCACTCTCTCACTCTCCATGCAAATGTGGGTAAACTTCTTCTTAATTCAACCTTCCTTATCCCTAACACGTTAACGTAACTATTGCATATGCGTATTGCTCAACCGGGTGATAAAAATATAAATCAATAAGTAATTTTAATATTATATATAACCCGTTTTGGTTACCGCATGGTCTAACGCGCTACTCTCGCAGTAAACTAGACTGCCGATGATGGGGAGATTGAGGTTCGAATCTTGGTCGGGTGTACTAAGGTTTTTTTCCCCCCAAAATGTTAGTTCATAAGCGTATAATCCAAACGTGTAGTAATACTTGGTGCTATAAAAAAAAGTGTTATAATATTAGCACCGCGTCTTACTACCCGTTTGGGTTATACGCTTTAAGTACTAATTACGCTATGTATTGGGAATTGGGAAGGTTGAATTAGAGGAAGTGAACCCGTATGTGCGTGGAGGGAGAGTGGAAAACCATTTAGGACACCCCCCCTCCCCCAGTTCACCCAACCGAGATTCGAACCTCGATCTCCCCGTCCTCAGCAGTTTAGCTCAACACGACTAACGCGTTAGCCAACTCAGCCACCGAGGCGGGTAATATGTGTTCTATGACATGTTATCCGGATAAGTATTTCATCAAAACTAAATTTTATATATATATCGTTTCCTGGAATAAAAAAATTCATAAAAATGTGTATCAAAAAATATATATTTGTTCATCCCTCCTTCAATATTTTAGTCCTGAATCGATTTAAAGAGCCCTTGAGTTGAAAGAAGATCAAACAAGTTTAGTGTAACAGTATGTATATACATGTATAGGCCTTCTCTCTACATTATCTCATCTATATCCATCCATCCACCTCTCCGATACTTTAAATCCAATCACAAACACTCCCTTACTTTTCCCTGGAGATACTCCTCTTCCTTTTTATTTTTTATTCTGATTTCTTTATAAAGGTGCATTCACAAAATATTATAATACGGTCAAATTCTAATATTAAGGTACTAAGGTAAATACAAACCTTTTTTTTTAGCCATTATTGATCGAACCACGGTGCATGCACGATCTTCCTGTCATCGGAAGTTTAGTCTATTGATCTAGTCGCGCCTCAGATCATGCGACCACCGAAAAGGTTCTTAATACAGAGTCCAAAATTACGAGGGGGAAAAAACGCGTACATTTTATAAGTGGACTATAGCTCACTTTATTAATTTACTTTAAATACCTCAAAACAAACTATTTATCATTAATATTATGGATATACTTCGGTGGCCGCATGGTCTAACGCACTAGTCTTGCAGTAGACTAGACCACCGATGACGGGGAGATTAAGGTTCGAATCTCGGTCGGATGTAATGAGGCTGGTTTTTTTTTCCAAAACTGTTTTACACTCTACCTCCACGCAAATGTGATATCCTATCTGCTGCTGAAGATCCGATGAATCGGTAACCCAAGTAGGACTACTTGAGGTTGGGATGAGATGATCATTGTGGATTATGGTCAGAGAAGTTAGGATGAGTACGGGGTTATTTCATTTAACGAAAGAGAGTGCAAAACATGAAAAGATACTGAGAAGTTGAGTCGCGGTGGTGACGCACGTCCAACTTTGAGAAAAACACTTTGCGAACTAAAGAAAAAACGCGCGCTTAAACACAAGAGCAAAATGTACCACCCTTACAAAAATAAATTAATGAAAAATTGTGGTAGATATAAATATGTGATAGCTATATAAAATAATAATGAATTAAAATAGAAAAATATATATAGTTATTTAAACAATAATGAAATTTATATTAAAATAATAAAATGTAAGTTAATAAAAATCTAAACAGGTAGTAAGATGTGGTGATCAAAAAAACAATATTATGTATATATTATATAAATATAGATATACCTAAGTGGTTAGTAAGACGTGGTGCTAAGACTAGACTATAATTGGATCGTTGCATCATCGACTGTAAATTAAAACACTTAATATTTAATATTGATTCGAAGTTTCTTATTGAACACACTGCCGTCCGCCATGTCGTTCCTGTCACAAGTCCCGGGTAAAATTCGGGGTAGTTTTGATGGTGTTAAGGGTAGGGTGGTTGAGGTGAATGTAGATGGGTTGTAGGTGAAGTCATCATCTCTTGCTTGGATCTATGTCCAGAAATAGAGAGTTGTGGGTGGTTCCAACATCATGATTTCAACACGGGTGAACTTAGAGGAGTTTTTTTAATTGAGAGTCAGTTAAGAGGATAACTTGTATTTTACTCTGGTTCCCGAGCTTTGATATTTAAAATGAGTCATTTACAACCATTCTTCTATGGTTTGCTCAAGTCCTAACATTTCCAAAAAAAACTGCTAGTGGATCATTCTTTAATTCCTAGAGTAGCCAATAAATTGGCGTGAATAATTTACACAGCGTTTTTTATAGATCATTTTCGTTGATTAAATTGATAAAGTCTGATTTCCGTTTCTTTTAAGGACATGTAATTATTTAGTTATTTATATTTTTTTAACAATTCTTCGCACAAGATGTGTTTTATAATAAGTATTCAATAATATAAATAGATGTTAAAATCGTTCGTTAAAGGAATTGTAAACAAATAAAAGTGTATTGGTTAGTTTATTCATCAAGTAATAATATTTAATAAGACATACATGGTGACAAATGATATATATTGCCAGGCTGGGCACGTGACATATATTTAGAGTCAGGTTTACCCATAGTTAAGCCACTAGAACTCTGTATGGGCTAAAAAGTAGTGTTATTTATATGTATGTGGGGGGCGGGGGGTACACAATGAATTTTTATAATATTATTAATAATTCAATGAAATATTAATATCAAACAAACTATGAATATTTCAATAAAATAGTTATGTTATTAATATTACACATAAGATTTGTTAACATTATGCATATTTAATTGTATACACCTCATATTAATGTCTGATTACACTAAATTTCATCCCCAAAGATTAATTTTAATTTATCTTAGAAACTATACAAAAAGCACAAAAGTGCAAATTTTACCCCTTCTATTTCGTGTACTATAAACATTTGATATAATTGAATCACTATTTATAGAATATAATTAATTATACACTTGTTAAAATTGTGCAGTAATCAGTGGCAGATTTACAAATTTTGCTCCCCTAGGAATAATTATATGTGCCACCCCCCTCCTCAATTTTTTTTTCTGTCCAGGGATTTAGGAAGTTTCGGTGGAAATAGGTGT
>CABEEJ010002242.1:84383-117871 GCA_901482245.1 Timema douglasi
AAAGAATTCAAAATATCAGGAGCAAATTAAATTCGGTGCGGATCTTTATTTGAAGGTCTTTTGTGGCTAACTGGTAATACCAATTTTAAAAAAAAGGCTCTGGAATTACATTAGTTTACATCCATTTGCAAATAAATCTCACGGGGGGTTTGAGGGTGGTGCCCCCAACGAGAAAAGTGAATATTGAATATATAATCTTCTGTAGTGTGTTATAGTTGACTGTATTAATCTAAAATAAAATATATGTAGGAATGCCGAGGGTGTTGCAGCTTTTTTTTATAGGTCTTACCATTTAGCCACAAGAGACCTCCAAATAAAGATCCGCACCGACTTTAATTTGCTTTAATATTTTGAATTCTTTTCGGGGGTTGTAGATTAAAATCTTTTAATTTATTTTATTTTTTTCACGTCGGTTACAGGCTAAAAGCTATAAGTTAACCAAATTTCAAGTTTCTAGCTCATCTGGAAGTAATAATAATAATATTTAGCACCGCGTCTTACTACCCGTTCGGGTTATACGCTTTATGTACTAATTACTTTAATGGATTAGGAATTGGGAAGGTTGGATTAGAGGAAACGAACCCGCATTTGCGTGGAAAGAGAGTGGAAAACCATTTAGGAAAAACCACCCCCAGTTCACCCGACAGAGATTACAGACTAGCCGGGCCTCCACTGTTTCAAGTACAACATAATTTATTTATTTTCGCACTGCATCTACCACCCGTTCTGGTCATACGCTTATGTACTAATTACGCTAATGGTTTTAGGAACTAGAAAGATTATATTTGGAAAAGTGTATCCAAATTTTCTTGGAGGGAGATTGGAAAACAATTTTGGAAAAATCACCCTCAATACACTTGACCTAGACTCGAAACCTTGATCTCCCCACCATTGGCCATCTAGTTTACTGCAATAGTAATGCCTTGGACCGTGTGGTCACCGAAGTGGGTATTAATTTATTCAATTATAACTTAAAATAAGTGTAATCGTCAAATACTCATTTTCTAAATTCATACCTTTATATTTACATATTTTCATATTATCTCAATTGTTTTGTCTCCTAAAAAATATTTCAAATATTGCTTTTTACTTAAAATTTCTCCTTCACTATTTTTTTACTGTTTCATTTTTTTTTTATTTTTTTTTATCTCTTCTATCTTATTCTCAATTTTGTTTTGTTTTGACTGATATATTATTAAATACCTTAAAATTTAAAATCCTCCTACCTTCTATTTTTTAAGCCTATTATGTTTTAAACATTTTTAAATCTACTATTTTCAATATATAATATATCACATTTGTTAATCATTACACTATTGTCTGACTATTCTTTAATGATCTTATGTTATTAATGATACAACGAATAACTATTTATTTTCAAGTATTATATGATATTATAAACATAAAAGTGGGTAAGGGTTCGTTTATTTGGTCACGTGAAACGTCGTTCTGAATTTCAGTTATTCACGTTCAGTACATTTCAGAATTCAATCACTACATTCGCTGCATATCCTCAGAAATGTCAGCTGACTGGTTGGTTTGCTGTACCCATGATTCATCACGGTCTCTTGACTATGAGGAATGACTACTGTTTGCCAAAGGCCCCTCTCCGTCCTTTAGCACCCCACTGCGCCCCCATCCTCCACACCCCCTTCTCTCCTCATTGGAATTCAAATTAAGACGCACCAGTGATCGGTTGGAATGCAGGGGTACCAAATATTGCGAGACGAAATCCCTTCAGTAGTAAAGGTGTATTAGTGAATTAAACTTTTTGCAAAGAGTCCGAAGTATTTGCTTTTAAAGCTCTCATTAAAGCATCTATTTTCAACAATCATATTTGAAAAATTCATTATTACTGTGTTTACGTTTCAACGAAATTTAAACCATTATTTAAAAAAAATATCTTTTAAATAATGTCAAGTAATACGGATGTTGGAAGTATACATATTTATTTAGTACTTCCAAACTCCCGGGGGACGATGGAAAGGAAGGGGGGAGGGGGTCGCTAAGATTTGATTTGATTCAAATGCTGTCATGGGGAACTGAACATATTTTTAGTATTGATATTTTGAATGGGGTTTTTACATAGTCTAATCTAGCGAATTATTGTGCATTTATTTTACAAACTGTCCTCGGCTTTCTTTTAATTACTTCATAAATTTCGTTATAAACTATTGATAAATAAATTGAATGGTTCTCATCAAATTTAAATTAAAGGAAAACTCCATTAGCTTTTATCGTAATATGATAAATGTAATAAAAAACATATAAATGTCATACTTTTTTCCAACTATTTTTTTAATTTTTATAAATATTGATTAAAGGTTTCTTATCGTTATTTTACCTAGACATTTATAGACCTATTCATTATAAATATATTTTACTACCATAATTTATTTGAAAAGTATTCTTGAGTTCAAAAAAGAAATCGAATACAACTATAATTTGATAAAGTTTGTTCATGTTTTGTGATCTATCATAAAATAGAGTGTTGGAAGTGAAAGATTAATTACTAAGACGGATTTTTTTTGTGTGTGTATACGTGTGAATGTGTTTGTGTTTGTGTGTTTATAAAATGATTGATGACAGCCAAACGCTGACCTATACAGCGTGTGGAAGAGACTCGTAACAATCACAACCCCTCACGGACTACCCACTTGTTCGAAGAAGGGAAACAACCCTTAACTACTCATTAATTACATCAATCAGGGCTACATTGAATGAAATGAATTGATGTTACAGAGTACGGATTTTTCTGTGATTTGCGAGAACGGTGTTGACTGAATTTATTTAGGAAGGGTGAGATTTATTATTATGGTTTTTTTTGTCCGATACCTAAGCTCAGTAAGTTTCGTGTTTGCCAACTGAGGTAAAGGTTTTGATTCCAGGCATGCCCGAAAAAAAAAATTTAATTGGCCAAATGTGTGTTTCCCATTTCGCAATGATGAATACACGTATAGGGGCTGGTTGTTGTGTTTGTTTTAAATTTAAGTTATTTTATAAATCGTATGTTGAAATAATACACTGGTTCACAAATTGCATGTTAAATAACTCAAATAAAAATAAATAAAAACACTAAATGTAGCCCTAATCTCAGTTTTTAGGACGATTTTCAGGAAGAATATTATATTTTGGGATAGCAGGTAGAGTTAACTCCTATTCGGTCTTAACTTCACCTGCTTACGCATGTACCCCAGATTTGTTTGGAAGAACAGCCGTTAAATTCAAACATATTTATTTGCGGCCAACCCTAATAATATTTTACTTTATCATTTGTGTTATTTTATAGTTATTGATAATATCTATTTAAAGTGACAGCTGCAAATAAGATGACTTGATGTATGAATATATTTTTAAAAACTGTTCTTACCAAAGTCATATTTTAGTTAATTTGCCACAGAACATTTAGCAAAATGTTGCCAGATCTACTTTCATGTATTCATTCGCCAAATCACATGATCTGCAAGACCTATTTATTTGTTGTCACTTTTGGCAGTCAAAACTTTCACAGCAAACCATTTTCTTATGTTTTTGTTTTAGCTTTTTCTACATTTTCTAATAGTCTGTTAACCAACCATAGCTCTTTACATGAATAACAGTTGAAAAACCATATGTTTAGGTTTTGGACTGCCAACACTTGGGAAAGATTACTGTTTTGTTATAAATGTTATGTTTTTTTACTATATGTCATATTTTACATTTAAAATAACGTAAACTTAAGTTCTCTCACACTATTTCATTACTTTTAATAATTTCTTTTTATCCAATCCGATACAGTATTTTAAACAGATTTTAAAGGACTTATTTTTTGTTTTGGACTCTTATCTATCATGGGTAATAGTGTATACATTAATAAATTTTAATACAGGCATCGTATTTACTTGGAAAAGAGAAATTACTTGTCATTTTTTTATATATAATAAACTATTTTAGGATTATTTTATATTATTTTAAAATATTTAAGTAATATTAATAATATTTAGCACCACGTCTTATTACCCGTTCGGGTTATACGCTTTAAGTACTAATTACGCTAATGGATTAGGAATTAGGAAGGTTAAATTAGAGGAAGTGAACCCGCATTTGCGTGGAGGGAGAGTGGAAAACCATTTAGGAAAAACCACCCCCAGTTCACCCGACCGAGATTCGAACCTCGATCTCCCCGTCCTCAGCAGTTGAGCTCAACATGACAAGGGCGTTAGCCATCTACGCCACCGAGGTGGGTAAAAATATTTAATTGAATAAAAAGATCCACTGCGTGGGTGAGTCATTGTAAATAACTTGTCTGCGTCTATGATCAATCACATGGTTTAAGTTTGCTGGTCACCAATTTGAATTTATAGATTCGTTAGACCTTTTGTTAAAGTGCTATTAATAATGTTTTTTAAGTGGAATAAAAGGATAATAATCTTTGTGTCCAACCTCAAATGAATATGAAAAATATTGGCCTATGGTTAACTATCACATTTATACATTACCGAATGTTTTTATTACAGTTATTCAAAGTGACATATTTCAGATATTTGCGTAGGGATACACTAGGGACTATTTCTAGTAACTTTTTGAGCTGTCTTCCAATTAAACTCTGGTGGTAAATGTACTTTATCTGTCAGCTACCACCACTCCAGTGGCGAATGAACATCAGAATGTATGATGACCCCCACCCGTATTACAAACAAATTGTCTCAAAGAGTTAACGTATAAAAAACGCCTAAATGAAACTATGTGTACCCACGTCGATGGTCTCACGGTTTGAAAGCGTCACTCTCGTAACAGACTGGACTGCCAATAACCGACCAAATTGGAGTCCAAATTTGGGTCGGGTATGCTGAGGGTGGTTTTTGTTCACTGGTTTTCCTCTCTCCCCCCGCGAAAATGCGGGTGTAACTCCTCTAAATTCAACCTACCTCATCCCTAGCACAAACTAGCGTAACTTAGTACATATGCATATAACCCGAAAGGATATTATTACGCGGTGACCAAAAATAATAAATTATTACCCGCTTCGGGCGTGGTCTGACGCACTAATATCGTGTTGGATTAGACTGCTAAAGATGGGAAGAGCGGGGTTCAATCTTGGTTAGATGTAATGAGGGTGAACTTTCCTAAATAGTTTTACACTCTCCCTCCACGTGAATACGGGTGCACTTTCTCTAAATTAAGCCTTCATAATTCCAACCCCATTAGTGTAATTAGTACATAGTCGTGTAGGCTGAACAGGTGACTAAGACGCGGCGCTAAAAAAAAATTAGTCATAGCCAGAAAACTAATGTGCTTAAAAAATGTGGCACTAAATTTTTGTTGTTTTTCAAATCCACTTGTTAGTCTACTAAAATATTTTTTTGACATGAATAGTAAAAATAAATAAATATTTAAAGAAAGATACAAATATAACTATCTCGGTGGAAATATTTTACTGTTGCAATAAGCGTCAGAAGGGTATTAGAATATCTTCAAGAGGTATGAACCACGGTGGTGGACACGTGGTCAAATGCGTCTGACTATATATAGGGCCTGTCTATAAACTACGTACACATACCGGGAGAGGGGAGTGGAGGGGAGTAGCTTTCGGCATGATCAAGTATGACGAGGGGGTAAGGGTGAGTCATTAATGCGTGAAGACACATTAGCGTATTTATTTTGAAATAAGAGTGCTACTAATTTTCGCCCGCCGACCATAAGCATGAATTCACCACACTGTTAAGGGCTTTAAAATTGCAAATTTGATTGACTATTGCACCTTAATTATCAACTTAAGATTCATACACTTGAAATGTTTTTGTAAAAACAAAAATTCTTATTCATTTTTTCTTTATCTCACTTAGTTTTCTCAGCGTAAGCAATAAAAGGTATTAACATATTCAGTTTTTCTCGGGAAATTATAACGTTCTCAATTTTTTCCAAACAAATGGTCGGGTTTAAAAATCATTCCAAATTTAAATGTTTACTTTTTTGCGTTATTTAACGCAAAATTAGTAGGTTTTGGTCCACATTTTTGACAGTTTTTCTTTTATAACTCAAAATTTCTGGCCTATGTAGACAAACAGCTAGATAATCACTGACTTCGATCATTGAGTTTGGGTTATCTAGGCTCTAAATATAAAAATTACTATTTAAATAGGGAAGGAGGAGTGATAATGTGACGCAATATTAGAAGGGGGTTCACAAAAATTAAGCGTGACCTAGCTTATGGACAGCACTAATTAAATATAACATTTAAGACTTTATTGTTCGTGTAATCGTTTTTTAGAATGTTTAAACAAATTAATTGCTACTTAATAAGGGTACGTATAACCTCTATTTTTAAAATACTTAATACCCATCTCATTTTATCTAAATTGACGTACATTTCGTCAACCGTTTTTGAAATGGAGTCTTGATATGAACCATCTTGGAGACAAAGCAAAACAGCAAAGCGTCCCTTCAATGAATATTCCTTTTGTTTAAGTGCTTCTTACACCTCCCCCCCATACCGCTCACTCCCCTCCCCCGAGATATTTTTTGTGAAAATCTTTGCCAACATGAAAACTGCATTAACAGTACGGAAGTTAGGACGGATGGTGTAAAGGGAACGCAAAGGGACTGGAAGGGGGTAAAATGTTAAGTGTGTAAAGAATGGGATGGATATAAGGTTTAGAAGAAGAAAGAGAAACTTTCTTGATTTACCCTTTCTACATTTCTACAAAGCCTTCATTCTCAAAAAAAAAAAAANATAGAAATCGTGTCAAAAATCCATTATTTCTACCCATTTTTTTATTTTTGTCTCATATTGATATCCTGTAGCTTTACCCTCATTTCTTTTTGCCCCCTTCTTTTCTCACCAAACAAAAAAAACTTTACTTTTCCATTTCATACACTTTACATGTTTCTGCCTAACGGTATGGGTAAAAAAAGAAAAAGTTACAAACTTGAATGTTTAACTGTAGCGAAAATTGTTTTAAAAGTGAGCTCTAACGTTCATAAAACTTGTGCAAAGTTAAATCAAAAATATAATGTTGTAAAAAAAAACATCTCCACAGTATTTCCTTGTTTAACATTTTTTAAATGGTTTATAACGAAATTTTTATTTCAAGAGTGATTCAAGTGTGTATCTAAATATAGTTTTGGGGGTTGTTCAGAGTGATCTGAAACTTTCTTACAAGACTAGACGAACGCTCTAAAGTGAATGCTATTTTTTGGAATATTTTAGTTCAACATGTTTATGTCTGTGCTGGGGGTCCGGGGTTCAATCCTTGGTCCCGGCACAGATCTATCTGACTGCCCAACCATTCCTTCACCTCTGACAAGACGTGTATTAATCACAACTTGTGAATGTGTGGAGTGCCAGGCCTCCACCGTGGTTCGGATCCCACGTATGTAGGTCCTCCATTTCATCTCACAATCATCCTACCATTACACATTAGCGTAAGTGCGTATAACCCGAACGGGTGGTAAGACGCGGGGCCAATAATAATAATAATAATAGCATGTTTATGTAGATCTATAGGTGTGTAATAGATCTACTATGAAGGAGAGAAGTGTCCTTAAAGTGTATCAAGTGCTGTATAGGGCGTTCTTTGTACTCCATTGTCACATACACAGCAGAAACGTGGACATTGAATTTAAGAGAGAGTAAGAGAGTGAAGGCCATGAGAATGAAGTTTGTGAGTAGCATGTTAGCTGTCACAAGGATAAACAGGATTAGGAATGACGCTATCCGGGAAATAGCGAGGGTACAGGGAGTATATTAGATAGGAGAGGAAGTCAAAGAGAATTCTGGAGATAAGTATGTAGGAATAGGACCACAAAGGAGATCAAGAAAGAGAGGGGAGGAGCAGATAACAGTAAGTGTGAAAGTGAGATGTTAAGAATGCAAGCGAATAAATGAGAAATAATTGTGAAAGGACAGAGGAAGATGCAGGCATTTTACTAAACTGACCCGGATGCAGGCTGAAAACAGTTTATGATAATGATGTTAATGTAACTCTCCAGTTAATCCTTAAGTTTGGGAAAAAAACATGTTAATAGCGGCTATCTCGTTTAGGTATTTAAAGTGACCTTTACTAAAAACTTACCATATCAGCACATGACTAAAAAAAACTAACATAAAACCTAGAACAGACGCAGCAACTAGACCCCGGTCGTTGAATCATCGCTGTGAAAGAGGAAACTCACATTTTACCAATTCATTTATTTTCTGGAATGTAGGGAGTCAATCCTGGGACCTCCAGCTCAGTGTGTATACACGTTACCGACTGCGCCAAGGTATCAATCTTTTGGTCATCACTTTTAAGCATCTAAACCGCGTTTCCACCAGCACTTATACATTACATTAACTAAACACATTTTAGCACCTTTTTTTAGATAATACTCACACGTTAATTACGATGATAAAATTATGATTTCAGGAGAAAGGTGCCTGCATTTGCGTGAAAGAGTGAGAAACATTTTTTTGGAAAAGTCATTCTCAGTACACCCGACCGGGATTAAAATCCTATTATACCCATCACCGAAAATCCAGTCTAATACGATAGTGACGCGTTAGATCATCCGACCAGCGATAGTTTGTAACGATGCAGAGACACAGAATTTCTCCACCACTCGTAAAAAAAAAAAAAAGATTGCGCCAGACTGTTTGTAACTAACTAGTTGGATGTAGCCGTCGGGGCGAGCGTGGGGGAAAAATGAAGCTACCCTTAGGGCAGAGAATCGTTTGCTTCCCTTAAGCGTTTTAGATCCTCTATCACACGGTCAAGTTAAAAACTAACTTACGTTCATTATCATTCTTAACGCGACTCATGTGTTCCATTAAACGTATTGATCATGTACTTGGTCAAGGATCTTTTTGAACAGTAAAGATAAATATTAATAAGATATATATTAGCCCCACATCTTACTACCCGTTCGGGTTATACGTCTATGTACTCCATAATTTGATGGGTTAGGGATGAGTATGGTTGACTTTAGAGGGAGTGTACCCACGTTTGCGTAGATGTAAAGTGGAAAATAATTTAAGGAGAACTACCCTCGTTACACCAGACTGTGATCGAACCCCAATATCCCCGTCATCGACAGTCTAGTGTATTGCGATAGTGACGCCTTAGAACATACAGCCACCGATGCAGGTTACAAAATTGTCAACCTTATACTGTAAGAAGAAAATAACTATTGCCAAAGAATGCTGCTCAAATTTTTGCTTAATTATTTTGCATAAATGTGGTTGAGAGTAGCGCATTAGACCACGCGGCCATCGAAGCGGCTTTTTGAGTTGTTAATTAAGGATCTAGTCATAAAAATCTAACAATATATCCAAAATTGGATCTAATTCCAATCGTCAGAATGTGTGTGTGTATATATATATATATATATATATATATATATATATACACACACAGAAATGGTAAATATATTTTATATTTATACAATAATATAATTATATGAGGTAGAATGTCAACGTGTACATGTGAAACTGGTCCAGGTTTCGTAACTTGATTAGAGTAATTGAATTTGTTCTCATTGCTTGGGCACGTAGTCCCCGGCCGCCCCCCCTCTCCCCTTTCTACCAACTCTCCTTTCCTTGGTAGTCTGTAGTGTTCCGCTCTAAACCCATTCACTAGAGTTGCATTTTAGGGGGTTGGGTAGGTAGGGGAGGGATGCTTCGTTAGGAATTCAGCCCTCCCCCCCCCCCTTGTGTTAAACGTGTTGTCGACGCGAGGTGAGTTAACGATAGGAAAGGTATGTGGGTGCTCCCATCCAAATGACACATCCGGAAACTAGAAAGGTTTAGGTGGTAAAAAAGTTTAAACCCTTTCACTTAATATAACAAATTTATCTTTTAATTGTTTCTTTCTGTGTTCGTTTATTATTCGATTCTAAGGAAGTTAATTTGCTTTTAAGGTAATTCGACAATTAAAAAGTTATATTGCACAGTTCTAACAAGTATATAATAAAGTAAAAATACTGATTAATTTGTTTCGAATTCGTATATTACAGTTCACGAGTTATAAAGAGGTTATACTTGATATTTTATGCTTTTCATTTGCCATTGTTAAGTTAAAGTAATTATTAATGTATGGGGCTGAAGTTTTGTATAACTAGACATTCATATGAGTTGTATACAATGAAATATTTATAATGTCAAAGAAAAGTTATTCTTAATATATAAGCAGTTGAAAAGTGATTCGATTCCCGGTCGGGTGTCCTGAGGGCGATTTTTCCTAAATAGTTTTCCAATCTATTTATCTCTCTCTCCACACGCAAATACGGATAGACTTCCTTTAAATTCAACCTTCCTAATCCCCAACTCATTAGGATAGTTGGTACATAAGAGTATACCCGAATGGGTAGTAATACGGGGTACTAAAAAAAATCTACGCTAATCTTAAATTCATGCATTACATACTAATCAACTCTGTGATACAGTCAGCTAGGAATCTTAAATTTACACGAACACTATTGCACGTGGATAAATTTCTGATTAAAATGTTATGGAGATAAAGAGTTAGTAGAAGTTCCTAATAAATAACATTGTTTAAATATTAAATTATATTCGGATAAAAACTGCATTTAAAATGTAGTTTTTGACCATTTTAGAATGGCTTCACAGATAAGCACTGTGCACACATCTTTATTCGGTCTTATTTGGGACATACCGTAGTTATTAACAAGAAACTTCGTCGCTTTGTCCCCCCATCGTCACCGCGGAAAATTTCGAGTAGTCATTCATGTACGAATGCACTGCACACATTTCTGGCATATCTTGGTCTTTTCTTTTCCCTTTTACTCCCATATCTCGCGTGAACCGGGAGTTGAGTTGGTCCTGCATGTAGGGATGTGGTATCTAAATAAAAGTATCGATGCTGTACTCATTAAAAGTATTGGATGAAAATTATCGATACCGTACTAGTATCAAAAGAAAAGTATCGGTATCGAAACGAACATAAACTTTTCTGCTTCGTCTGCTTGGGGCACTCTAAGAGTTGACTACAAAAGCTTATTTTGTTTATTATTACTATTATTATTATTATTATTATTATTATTATTATTATTATTAGCACCAAGTCTTACTAACCGTTCGGGTTATACGCACTTACGCTAATGTGTAAGTGGTAGGGTGATTGTAAGATGAAATGGAGGACCTACAGTTTAACGTGGAATCCGAACCACGGTGGAGGCCTGGCATTCCCCACATTATCAGAGGTGAAGGAAGGGTTTGGTAATCAGATAAATCTGTGCCGGGACCGAGGATTGAACCCCGGCCGCCAGCACAGAAGTCTAACCCCTTACCCCTAGACCACAAGTTCGCCCTATTTTGTTTAGTTTGTGATGACCGTACTAATTGATAAAGGGGTAGTAGATTGATTGCCACTCACCCCATCGCATCACAAGGTCGGACATTAGGCTGTATCGATAAATAAAGATGAAAGAACAGCTATGAATCATGACGAGCTAAAATATATTGAATTCTAGAGTTGCTTCTTGGTTGTCAGGCAGAAAGTGTGTGAGAATTCACAGTCCTCCCTAGTAAACATATAATCCCAACATGAGTGAAGATAAAAAAAAGTTGTTTCTTTCAATACCAATTCTATACTGGAGTGTGAGTACTAATATCAGTAAAAGTATTGGAAAAAACTAGTATCGAAAGGAAAATATAGATATTATTACATTGTCGATATTTTGTTTACATCCCTAGATGTTCGCTCTTAAACCTACTCTGTAAAATCAACTCCCACTTCTTGAGTGGGCTTATGAATCGCTACCCATTTCAAGATTTTCCCGCGTATATCCGCTATTCGTGCCCCGCAGATATCCCCGCCATTAAATTGTGTATTCATGACAAGACCCCCTCCGAGATACACTTCCCTCCTTTTCATCCCCCTCTACCCCAGCCGTCTTTAACCTTGTTTCCGCCCCTCTTTGTCTTCCACCCATTCCCCCTCTCGCTCGCCTACGCAGTAACGTCAAATTCACAGGACGCTAAGAATCATAACCATGAAGGATATACTAATGATGGAGATGGTTTTGCATTCTATTGAAGCTTCGTGTCAATGCTTAGATCTTCCAAACCAACCGGGCAATCTTTTACGAAGATTAAAGCGTCAGGTTTGCTGGTGATGAGGAACTTGGTTTTCGAATCCCAGTTGGGGTATTGAGATAATTTTGTTTCTAAATATATATACAATATAAAAATATATTTAGAAACAAAGTAATCTCGATACACCCAACTGGGATTCGAAAACAAAATTCCTCATTACCAGCAAACCTGACGCTTTAATCTTCGTAAAAGAGGTAATCCCAGTTGGGTATATCAATATATATAGAGAGAGAGAGAGAGAGAGAGAGAGAAAGAGAAACGCCATGAAGTTTTTTTATTCATATGATTTTATTTTCTCTCTCTTCACACACACACATATATATTTATATTATATATTTTATGCATATGAAAGAAAAGATCATATGGATATGTATATATGAAGAGAGAGATAAAATAATATTATTATTAGCACCGCGTCTTACTGCCCGTTCGGGTTGTACGCAGAGATAAAATCAAATCATAAATAAACCAAATACATTATCTATAGAGAGAGAGAGAAAATCATCTGTATAAATAAATTCCATGGCGTCAGCCTACAATCTAGCTTTACCTACCGAGCGGCCACTGTCTGATGGAGAAGATAGAGCGAACTTCTGCGTATACAGGGTGTCATATGGTCAGCAAAACGAATCCTCCAGCCGTTGATCTCAGTTTTCGAGATTGGAGCTACTACGTATTTATTCTAATAGCTCTTCATATGTCCTCACGAGGATTGATTCTGATCCGGTTTCAAATCCACTACTTCGCAGATAAATTATGTTTCAATATAACCAGCCAGGATTCAAACTCCGAGCTCTCTTGTCGATGACAAACCAAACAATATAAGACACACTATCGTTGTGTAGAGAGAATAGAGAATGTAGTTATGAGATATTTTACAAACTTAAAACCTAAACAGGTGATTGGGTGCAAAATAAATGAAGATATAATGACTGTGTGACTGTTCCAACAACTTGGTTGGTATTTTATGTCTGTTATGGATGATTTTCACATTATTTTTTAAAATAAAAAATGTATTCAAAAATAATTTATATTATATATTATATATTCAAATAAAAAATGTATTCAAAAATAATTTATATTATATATATATATACATATATAAAATAACCAAATTAAATATTATCACCTGCTTCGGTGGCTGAAAGCTCTAACGTGCTACTCTTAGGTCAGACTAGACTGCCGATGACGAGAATATCGAGGTTCGAATCTCAATCTGGTGGTTTTTCAAAAATAGCTTTTCAAGTTCCTTCCATGAAATTTTTAGGTGCATCTCATCTAAATATTAGCTTACTAATACTTACAACCATTAGAGTAATTATCATGTATGCATATAACCTTATCAGGTAGTAGTATGTGATAATAATAATACTAAATAAACATTATGATTAAATTCATTGATTGTCCATTTAACGTAAGAGTTGTCCATGGGAGAACTTACACGTTACGTAAGTTTTAAAAGTGAAAGGTACCACGTGTTCCTGCAATCATTTTGCGAGCAACATCAATTCGATTATTTAGTACAATATAACATTTTTAATTCGAAATCCAAAGGATATCTAAAAACATTTGAAATAGTCAAAATTCGAATAAACCATTTTTAATTGTAATTAGCCTGCTTCTATACAATGAATCAATAACCTCTAAATATGCTAGATATGTTATATAATATGTTAAATAGAACGCACATACACAATTTAAACGTAGTATTTATGAAAAAACAAGAAAAATATAAACACAAAATATAAAAACTTATAAAAATCAACATACGAAAATTGCAGACGTAACTTATTTAATTTGGGTGTTAATAAACTCATTCGCCGCAGTTGCAGAATTCCCTGTTTTCTCTTTTATTATGGCGTCAATAATTTGCTTTATGCGACATTCTTGGCGTATGGGGTGATTTAATAAAGAGTGTTAAGCTAGGTTTGAAATGAGTACAAAGTCGATAACAATTAACAATTTATACTCTTTAAAATCAGAACTATCCAAATATTTTCTTCTAAATTCGAATTAGATGTTGTTGTTTTTTACCATTGATTTAAATACGAATTTCATGGTATGTTCAAATTATTTATTATTTCGAATTAATCAATGTTGAATTAGTCAGATTCTACTGTAATTCATTTGTTTGCAGATTTGGTGTGCGGATGACTACTTCGGTGTAATTAGTTTTTCCGCGTCTTGCTAGTACTAAAACGGCGTGATCTCTTCTCACATTTTGTTTTGTATTTACAGTTAAAGCTTCTATTGCCAACACTAAATCGGCCTTAAGAGCATTTGACAGTGGTATACTAAGATTTTTTTGAGTTGGCAACATTTTGGCAGGAAATTTAACATATGTGGGGGTAAGGAGATTATCTTGGAAATTTTAGCAAGCAGCAATGCCTCAGCCCATTCTAACAACATCGACCAGTTAAGGCAACCGGTGTCCTCTTTACCTGGTTGTGTCATTAGTTGAAATTATCGGACCCTCTGCCTTATCTGAGAATATTATGTTCTGCTCTTTTGTATTGTATCTACGATCAGTACAGTCATAACCAGAAATTTCATTAAAGACTTTTCAAATTTATATTCGCGACGATCAATTGGATCACATTAATAAAATTAAGCAGTAGAGGTGAGTTAAAAATAGTATTTCTAAATAAAGGCATTGGGTACTACAAATTAAAGTAAATCAAATTATTATGATAAAATTTATGTAACTTTACCCCTTTTAAAACTGCTTACACCATAAAAATGATTTTTACTTAAAATTTTATAAATATTTTACTGTACACACCTAATAAGAATGTCTAGTTAAAATACCTTTAAGCCCATACCTAAACAATGGAAAGCAAAAAGTATTAAATAGCAAATTTGACCCCTTATAACTCGTGAACTGTAATTATTTGAAAACATTTAACCACTATTTGATTGCTTATAACTACACATTTCTTAAAATCATGGCATTATAATTTCAATTGACAAATTACCTTAAATTGTTCGAGTTACATTTTAGTGAATTAATTTGTTTTCGAATTATCCAAATTAATTGGTTTGTATTTTGCTTGACTTTCTACGTTAAGTTACGCGAATCCTGATCGCATAATGTGTTTCTTTACTTTCAGTGAATGTTAAAGCGAAAGTTCAATGAAGGTTAAGGTGTTATTATAGTGAACGCGAGAATATGTCAAGTGTTTTTTCAGTTTTTGTATTTAAAAAAAATCGTAAAAAGAAAGAAATATGGCTTCTGTATTATTATTATTATTATTATTATTATTATTACTAGCCCCGCGTCTTACTACCCGTTTGGGTCATACGCACTTACGCTAATGTGTAATGGTAGAGTGGTTGTGAGGTGAAATGGAGGACCTACAGTTTAACGTGGAATCCGAACCACGGTGGAGGTCCGGCATTCCTCACATTCACAAGATGTCTTGTCAGAGGTGAAGGAAGGGTTTGGCAATCGAATAAATCTGTGCCGGGAGCGAGGATTTAACCCCGGACCCCAGTACAGCTTCTGTACTAAACATATAGGTTGATTTTCTTCACATGGTGATATCAACCTATTTTTTGAAAATCTATCAAGGATGTCTTGGAATTTAAACAACCGGTCGAGAAAGCGGAGAAAATTAAACTGTGTTCCTACTGTAACAATATTATATTTATTTTGGCAAAAAAAAAAAAGTTTTACTGTAAAAGCCGCAAATACTATTACCTTTTATAGCGTCACCTACACTACCACCTTAAGTGAACGTTAATTTCATTGTTACCCCAGCATTTAAAGCACATTCTAAATATTGATAAACAAAAAGTAAGTGCTAAACTTTAATTTTCAATGCCACAGATATTCGGAAGTTATCTATAAGTATCTTTATCAAAGGTGAAAACATGAACAATAATATTATTTTTGAACATTAGAATTTGAGTATATAAGATCTGTGTTACGTAACATTTTGATGTACCCCACCCTCCCCCCATGTAAAAGCATTTAACCTTTAGAACCCCCCCCCTCCCTCTCAAAGCGTTACGTGGCTTATGGACGACCCCTAACAAGTACGTCCCTTGAGAAACCTAGCTAAAGGATTCGCTTATAGCTGTTCCTCCAAGCTTGTATCAAGCTCAGTACCAGGGACGTGAGGCTGCAATAAACACTGCATAATTTATCCCTCGTTCTAACACTAGGGAGGGTTGCCAAACGGGGGGTTTGGAGGGAGAGGGGTAGTACATTGGAGGCAAGACATGGGCTTCATTCTAAATATACGTCCCCTTGGCTGTATTCCAGTCGTCTGTGAGAAGCTGGGGTTGAATCCTGCACTGGTCTCTCTACAAATTTTACACTGTCAGCGTACACACAGGAGTAATTAAGAGAAATTTGAAAACCCGTGAGTGAATTGCGCAATAATTAGGTAAAGATATAAAAATATATTTTATTTGATAAATACTTTCTCTAAACTTTAAATTAAAGAAAATAAAACCCACTTCAGTTGGCCGTGTGATCTAACGCGCTACTCTTGCATTAGACTAGATTGCCGATGACGTGGAGCTATAGGTTCGAATCTCGGTGGGGTGTACTGAAGGTGGTTTTATACTCTCTCTCTCTCTCTCTATCTCTCTCTCTCTCTCTCTCTCTCTCTCTCTCTCTCTCTCTCCAGGCAAACATGGGTATCCTTCCTCAAAATAAAACCTTGCTAATCCCTAAAACTATTAACGCAATTAGTACATAAGCGTATAGCCCGAACGGGTAGTAAGACGCGCTGCTAAAAAAAATACTTTACCTTAACAACGGTAAAAAAAGCAAGTTTGATGCCTTATAGCTTGTGAATTGTAATGAGTTAAAATCATGGAATCACTATAATATTTCGCTTATAAATTACACACTTGTTAAAATAGTGAAGTAAAATGTTGATGTCGAATGACCTTAAACTTATTATTATTATTATTATTATTATTATTAATAGGGTTTTAAGGCCCATCGACACATTGAGGTCATTAGGGCCTCTTAAACTAAAATTTCGCTACCATTTTACCATAATTTTTAGCATGCAGTTGTTTCTCAATTCTAAAAACAGTATGTGCTAATATGAGTTGTAAATTGTTTATATTGTTCTTATAATAATTGTTAAGATAAGTTTCTTTCTAAAAATAATAATAATGATGATAATGTGCAAAATATTTTTGTTAAAAATCTTTTCAGACTTAAATCCTAAATTAATTCAGAGGTTTTCAAGATTTAAAGAAAGAACAATGGCGTTTTTGTTTAAAATAGCTCAAGACTTATAGTTTAATAAAATATTTTTCCAAGCAGTTCAAGTATCTGGGAGGTATGTTGATAAAAGATGCCTACTGAACCAAGGAAATTAAGTTGAGTATCATCATGGCCAAGGAAGCTTTCCACAAGCAGAGGGTAACTGTTGGCCAGCTTTTAACTGGGGGAAAAAACTTATGAAATTCTAAATTTGGACCATCGCACTTTTTGGAACAGAAACTTGGAATCTTAGGAAGACGTTAAAGAAATACTTGGAGAACTTGAAAATGTGAAGGTGGAGAAGACTTGAGAAGATCAGATGAATGGGCAGGGTGACAAAATGAAGAAGTCTTAAGAATAGTGGGTGAGAAGAAAACCATTTTAGATGTGATTCTTGAGTGCAAACCAAACTGGATCAGACACATCCTTATGAGGAACTGTCTTCATCTGCATGACGTTATAGAAGGAAACGTTGAGGTAAGGAGAATTCAAATATTGGATGGCTTAAAGTAAAGAAGAAAATTCTGGGAGCTAAGGCGCATTGGTGGAATAAGTTCACTGGTAAAAGGAATGGACCTATCGTAAGACAAAACACCTAATAATAATTATCATAGTTTAGAATATTTAGATTAGTGCACCACTTTTTTGGGTCACTAACTACCACATTTAGTCAAAATTCTATATATAAGATTTAAATCTATAAATTAAGGTGGTATGAGAGGAATTGAAAGTATAGGCTAATATTTTTTATAATTTTTATGGCTGTGTTTTTGTTTGTTTATCTTTTCTTTTTTTTTTTTTTTTAAAATAGAACGAACCCTTTTCCTTTTTAAACCTATTTTAATTTTCTTCCGATAGNTCAAAATAGAACGAACCCTTTTCCAGTATAAACACAGTTTAATTTTCTTCCGATAGCTATATCAACAATTCTTGAATATCTATCCCGGGTGTTTTTATAATATGATGAAAACTTCATCTAAAACATTTCTCAGCAAATACCGTTACTGTCATAACAACTACTCAAGGACTACGGTGGATACCACTGTGTATAGAAAATTAAAAATCTTTATGTTTCTACTAGAGCGATATTAAAAATGTGTGTATGCAGTGCACAATATTATGAATCGAGCCTTGACCTACCAGGTTAAGATCAAACCGCCTTCCGGTCACTAAGTATCAATTGTATTAATATTACATCGTGAGATAATAATATGACAAAGCCCAAAATATATATTTCTCATACATTGTACTAAGAACCCATAATAGCGTATAAGCAGGAAATGACCTCAATGAAGTTGAATTTCAGCAATAATAATGAATCTATTATTTGAAGGTTGCATAATTATTTATATTTTCTTTCAACATTCAATTAAGCTTACATTGTGTGTATGTATGTGTATATATATATATATATATATATATATATATAGATTTCAATTTATTTAAGGTATTTAAGGTGCACTTTCTGAACCGACTGATTATATCAGCACACAATTTATCTTAAATCTAAAACAGACACAACACCTGGCCCCCAGCCGTTAATTCACCAGTGTGGAAGGGGAAACCAATTATACTCTTTTTTTTTTGCCATGTTGGGAATTGATTCCGGGACCCCTATCTCAGTAGACAGACACGCTACCGATTGAACTAAGATGTTGATTATTGTGTAAATATATAAATCTATTGTAGTTATGTGAAGAGTAGACCTCATAAATGCCAAGACTGTCATGTTAAGAACAAATATGTCATGCTATTATCGTTACTAGAGTTTCTTTTTGAGAAATTTTTCTTTGGATTTCAATTTGAAAACATCTCCTGTAGTTTGTACTTGAATTTTTAAGTCGATATTCAAAAGGAAGGGGTAGGCCATGTAAGAAGTTGCTAAATGTTGTAGACGAATGTATGAAAAAGGGAAACCTTAAAAAGTTTTAAGAATGAAATATAATGTGTGACTCGGTTTAGGGATTTTGTTGAAGAGAAAGGAGTATGCAAGGATAGGGAAGTGTGGAAAAAGGTAGGTGAAGATGGATTAAGTACGGAGTTGTGGTTTTTTTCAACTCTGTACATTTTTTTGCCTATATTGCAAAAGAACGGAGTGATTAGAGAGTATATATGTGTGTGTATTTTTCTCTGGTGATCAAGCTGAACCAAAAACAAATTAATATTATATGCATTAGTGCATTATATTTACAGATAAAAACCGTTGTTAACGTGGTTTAAGACGTCAGTCTCGCAATATATGTAACTTTTTTTTAGTGCGCCCTATGTACAATACGAATGACTATAATTTTAAATTCGTAAATTAATTTGAAAAAAATATTTAAATAGTACGTTAAACTTTGCGCAATGAGCGAGGTTTATAATAGTTGAATAACACAATAACAGGGAGCAAGCATATTTCGGATGGCTCAGTTAATATAGCGGTCACCCACCTCGGTGGCGTAGTTGGCTAAGCCGCTAGTCGTGTGGAGCTCGACTGCTGAGGACGGGGAGATCGAGGTTCGAATCTCGGTCGGGTGAACTGGGGGTGGCTTTTCCTGAATGGTTTCCCACTCTACCTCCACGCAAATGCGGGTTCACTTCCTGTAAATCAACCTTCCCAATTCCTAAACCATTAGCGTAGTTAGTACTTAAAGCATATAACCCAAACGGGTAGTAAGATGCGGTGCTAATTAATAATAATAATAGAGCGGTCGCTGTACTAAGAAAAGCGACTCAAGTTCAAATCCCTGACCGGTCATATTCCTCTTTACACAATCGCTCCATTGGAATCTCATCTGAAAAGACGTGTTTGTTTGAATTACCAACAGAACCGATAGAAGAGGAAAGGCTAGCGGAATCTAAAACAACAATTTTAAAAAAAACCATTGTAATTGCTAATTTTGCTGCCACAAAAAAAACTTAAAAGAGAACGGGACGAATGATTCAATTACTTATGACCCACTTTGGTGGCCGCATGTTCTGAGAAGCTACTCTCACATTAGACTAGACTGCCGATTACGGGGAAACAGAAGTTCTATTCTCGTTTGAGTGAACTGAGGGTGTTTTTTTTATAAAATAGTTTTCCACTCACCCTACACGCAAATTCGGGTACGACTCCCCTTAATATAACCTTCCTCATCCCTAAAAACCATTAGCTTGACTAATACATAAAAGTACAACTTAAACGGGTAGTAAGACTCGGTGCTTAAAAAAGTACTTATGACGTAACTTCAAGTTATATTTCTCTGCTTCAATAAGGATGATACTCGCATCGATGGGCAGACAAAGGCGTCAGTCTTGTTTTGTCTGGTTTGCCGATGATGAGATGGTTGGAATTATAGACCCCGTCAAAAGTACTGAGGGTAGTTTTACCTGAGTAATTTCCCATTCTCACACCACGCAAATGTGGGTATATTTTCTATTAATTCTACTTCTCTCCGCCCTACTCAATTAGTGTGGTTAAATATGTATTGCCAAAATAGGTTGTAAATGCGCTATTAAAAAAAACCTAATGATCTTAAGGAGAGTAAGGTATAATTTAGAGGAAATTTTATCCACACTTGCTTAGAGGGGGAAACCAATTGAAGGGTGCCGGGGAAAACTAGATAAAGTTCCATTGTAGCTCAAATTCGTTGGTGCGTACGCTGTAATGATGTGAATAATAAATTATTGAGATGTATAATTCCATATATTCATTAACAATTACGATATTTTTTAATGAGAGCGGGTAGTAAGATTTATTTGTGTTAAGTTGTTAAGTTGCAAGGTATGGCGACATCCTTCTACATCTCTGTTTAAAAAAGATAACGCAGTTTTGTGGACAGAGACGCACCTGGATGACCACACATTTTTTTCTTTTAGGAAGCTTCGAGGAGGAGATGTCGCTTGATATACCCCTTCAGGGTACGCATCTCTTCACTTTCCTTCCTGACGAGGAGCCGTGTAGGTGGAGTCTATGGCATCTTAATCTGTGTTCTAAATTTCACGTGTCGGGAATTATCATGCATATAACGTAATAGTCGGGCTTTTATTAAAATCTACAACTTGTGAAATATCTAGCAAAAAACGGCTTATCTACTTAAAATAAAAATTACTATAATACACCAGAACTTTTAATTTATAAAATAAGACATCTCTTTTTAATTATTACAATACAGAACAGCAAACTTGGACCCAATTCAATCGTTATATCAAATGTCACCCTAATGGTGGCGTACAAATATTAATATATCAGGTTAGCTCTTTTAAACGTTACAACATCTGTTAGACAATCATGAGACCTTTCTAATGCACTTTAGATTATGTTTAAAAGAAGTCTTTGTCATATTTAAATTAGTTTAAAAAAAGTATTTGCTGATATCTTTATAGCACTTAAGATAGAAAAGTGTTTGTCCTGGAAAATGTATGTAATGTGACTTTCCTCCTTTTTCCCTCGTACTCTTCAATAGGAATAAACTACTTTAAATAAACACATCCAAGACTCTGGCTTCAGCCTCCTCGTAACTGTCAAACCATACTGTATTAGCTTGATACCTTAATCCTAGTGGCCACCCATGCGGATAAATAAACATAGATATGTGGATTAAAAGAATACTTAAAAAAATAAAATACAATTCCGCACTTTACCATTTTATCCAGCCATCTCCTTTCAAACNACAAGAAATAATGGCAACATAACTCACCTAATTAGTGTCTGCACTAATTCGAATTAGCCACGAAAGCCTTCGCCTGCTACACGAAGTAAAAACCAATCAATGTTTGGCTGTTGGCCAAAAATTCCTTGGCTCTCTTTAACCTCCCCTCCCCCTCCTACCCTTTGCCTCTTTTCATCCCCTTTAATTCACCACCCTCTCCCTCCCCATCCCTCATCATTGTACGTAGCATACTCTGCGTGATTCGTGAAGACAATTCAAGTCCTGGTGAAGGAAGACTGGGTTAGGGGGTTAGGGGTTTGAAAAATGGGGTGGGTTGACTTCGGAGCTTTAGCCTGCCCTTACCCTCGCGTGTCATGCCACCGGGGAGCTGTCCCTTAGTTCACGATAAAAGGCATAGCCACTGAAAAAATATTTTATCACAATTTAAGGTTGAATGACACGGCCTAGATGTCTTAAGATATTGGGTACACCCTATTATATATTAAAGCACCTTCCTCCTATTTTTATAAATAGGCGTCGGGATATTATGTCCAAACGTATAAACTCATGTAAATAGTTAAAATAAAATTGATAAATGATATGGACCTCAAAACAAACTAACTAGACTTAAATATGTATCTAACACACTAAATGAAAATATAAATACAGTAGAACATTGACAATAATTCGGACGTCAAAAATCCGGATTGTCGATAATGCGGATCGCCAAGAAAAAATATTATTTATAAAAATAAATACAGTGGTATGAATATCCAATATATGACCACCAAAAAACGGACTGCAATACTTGTTCCAAAAAAATGAGACTTTTTTTTCATTGTAGATTTTTGCCTTATTATATACCTTCAAAATTTGTGATATTTATCAACAAAAAACTATGCGCAAGTTCGTTGTTTAAATAAAGTTAAAATTTATCTACCCTAACATCGAGTTAAATATCCTATCTATGCATATTTCTCATTTTTGGTGTAGGTATTGTATTTTAGAAAATTCGGAATGGGTCGATTATCCATTTAGTCCGAACTATCGACGCTCTGCGGTTTATGAAAATTAACAAAGTTGAGGCCAGACGAAAAAATCTTGCGCCCAAAAATTGCAGTTTCGATTACGTCACAGTTGACCGTATAGTAGAAACAACAGGGCCCACTAGCCTAGCTTAAATTAGGGTTTTCCAACTATGTTGTGTTAGTGGTCATCGATATACCTAGGCAATGTTGTATTAAAGTTCAGGTCAACTAGCCACGGGCCAGGAGAGGTAATTGAGAGGTGCCAAAATTCTTCGTGATAAAGAAGCTAACAGAACAAGACAGCCAATTCGTTCAATACTAATTCCGCTTGAATATTTGAAATATATCATGATTGGGTGGAACGTCTAATTTAGTTGTTTAGCCCTTGGTGTAAAGCTTGACCTTTGCCCCCTTACGCTACTCGTTCATCCTTTGTTACCTCATAACACCATCGCACATCGCTTATTCTTTGTTACCTAAAACTCACGTATCAACCTTTGCTATCTCACAAACATCCTCCACTTTTTTAACTCTCAAACGCATTGCTTGTTCTTTGATGTCTCACACTCACCACACACCCTTTGTTATTTGACAATAACCTCCCATCTTTTGTATTCTCCCACTCACCCCTTTGTTACCTCACTCTTACTGATCGTCCTTTGTTATCTCACAGCTATCATCGAACCTTTTATATTCTCACGTTCATCATTTATCGTTTGTTGAGCTCACTCTTTGTAACCTTTTTACGCCTAACGTGGTGACCTGGTGATCTAGGGGATAAGGTGTCGGACTTTTGTGCTGAGGGTCCGGGGTTCAATCCTCGGTCCCGGCACAGCTCTATCTGATTGCCAAACTCTTCCTTCACCTCTGACAAGACGTGTATTTATCACAACTTGTGAATGTGGGGAATGCCAGGCCTCCACCGTGGTTCGGATTCCACGTTAAACTGTAGGTCCTCCATTTCATCTCACAATCACCCTACCATTACACATTAGCGTAAGTGCGTATAGCCCGAACGGGTAGTAAGACGTGGTTCTAATAATAATAANATTAGAGTTAGCTAAGTTTGTATCGATGAGTTGTGCAAACGTGACTTTTATGTTCAGGGTCGTAACTTGTAGTCGGGGGTAGTTATGTTTGTGTGTGTCAAGTCACAGATATGAACTGAAAATCATCATTTTGTAACCAGTCTTCTAAAATATTGAAATTTTGTGTTTCATCAAAACAGTCAAATTATATAAATTAATTAGCATCAGGCCTATAAATTATTTATGGAAAAAATAGTATTAACCACGTCATTTTAAATTCCTTAATTAGATTAGAGAGATCAGAATTTTTTTTAAATCTGTAGATTTTTTAATTTTTCACTATTGTTTTGGTAAAGTTTACGGGTTGTGAAGTTCAGGCACCGAATTTGTTTTCGAGGAGGTGAATTAAGAGGGGAATGCATTCACTTAGAGCCTGAATACTGTACAAAATCTGACCTGGGGTGTAAAGAAACAAAGAGACAAGGTTTTAGTGCTGTAGAGTAGTTCTGTATAGTTTCTAAAATCTCATGTTGAACACGCTAAGTCAAAGGTTTACCCACAACTCGTAGCCAGCGGTAACTTTTTTTTTTTGTGGCCCACTGGCTTTTGAAAATTACAAAATTATTTCAAGAGAAAAAAATTACAAATAAAAAATATATATGTGATTTAATAAATCAATAAAATTAATATTTATTTTATTTACGTATATTACGTTATTTCATGAACGATTTTTGTTTTTTACCCGAAGAAAATTATTAAATTTTTATACAAATGTACTTTTGAACCGGGAAATGACAACTATAATAGAGAGAAAAAATGGCGAAACCTCCTGTTATTAAACAATAAAGAACATACTTCACGAGAAATCTGAAACGTCACCTGATGGATACAGCCCTAATTCCTAGTGTGAGTATAAAGTGTTTAAGAATGAGCTAATAACGAATATTTTAATATTTATTCAATCTGAATATTGTTGGTACAGTATAGCGGCCCATGAGCCCACAAGAGACAGAAACTTTGATCCTCGGACATACAAAGGTTGAAGACCAAGGCCGTAACCAGCCAATAATTTCAGAAGGAGGGGGGGGGGGGTATTTGTTGGGCAAATCCCCAAATTGTGGAAGTCTATAAAACAAATTCTAAATAATAAACAGTTCTAGAACTTTTCTGATTGTTGTTTTTTATGGCAGCATAGCCCCTTCCCCCGAATACTGAAGGCTAGGTAAAAATTAGATATTAAACCCCTCTAGAAGATATCTGAAGTGCTTTTTATGGTAACACAGCGTCCTAATTTGTACTTGTACCTTAATTTTGATATTGTTTGAATCATAAATAAAGCCATATATATTTTGTTCATAAAATTTCAAGGAAGGGGGGGGGGTTTGAACCCCCCAAAAAAAACCTGACTACGCCCTTGTTGATGACCCCTGCGCTAATTAATCAAGCTACTCAATGGAGATACCTACTTGAAGGAAAATTTACTAACACTCTAATATTTATTATGGAAATGACATTCTTAAAACATTAAGAGAACTAAATCCATCTTGAAATCTCTTCAAATGTTCTATTATGGACTTGAGTTTTTTTCTAGCACCACGTCTTAGAACTCGTTTGGGCTATACGCCTATGTATTAATTACGCTAGTGGTTTTAGGAATAAGGGAAGTAATATTTATAGGTAATGTACCCACATTTGCTTGGGGGGAGAGTGGAATACCATTTTGGAAAAAAAACTCTCAGCACACCCAACCGAGATTCGAACCTCAATCTCCCCGTCATCGGCAGTCTAGTCTACTGTGAGAGTAGCGCGTAAGACAACGTGGCCACCTAAGCGGGTAGTATTAAAAATTAAATAGTTTTGTCTGTTTCTAAAGAAGGTTTGCTTGATCTATGTTTAAAATAAATTATTTTTTCTCTCTTGGCTGCGTTATTTCACCTGTAATGTCGTTGAAAATGGAATAAGCTCACATTTTCAATGTTCTTTTTGTAATTATAAAACTCCAGATTGACATTTTTAAATCCAACAGGATTTTCACTTTTATTTTGTCATCGACCATATTTTGAAATATCAAATCCCTTTTCAAATAATACGAGACATCTGAATGGGTCCGGTAGGTGGACTACTTAAAAAGGGATGGAAGTTAACGCCAGCTAAGGCAGTGTTTTTGCAGTTTTTATATAATTTTTTTTTCTATTAAAATAAATCAAGTAATGTTCAAGTAGAAACATTAGAGTTTAATTTTCTTCACATGATGATATCAACAGTTGTTGAATATATTTCATGAACATACCGGCATTAGACGACAAACTTTTTAAATGAAGGTAAAAAGTTGTCATTAAATTCCAGGGCACCCTTGACAGATATTCAAATAATCTTGATATCGCCTTGTGAATAAAATTAAACTCTGTTTATGCTGGAGACACATTTCCTTTTTTATGACAGAAAACAAATTGTTTGTTATAAAATTGATCCTCGATCTAGTTTCCTTGGCTCACAGTAGGCATCCTTTGTCAACAGACTTTTCAGGTAGCTTAAACTGCTCAATGCTTTCCAACTCCTGGTTTCTAATTTTAATTTCCAGCGTCTTTTTATTTTTTGAAATCCCCACCACTTTTGGTGACAAAAAGAAACACTGTGTTGTGTATATATACACACACACACACACGTTTATATAATCCCTTAATTTGTTTCCCCCTTTTGAAAATATTAGTGAGGGCCTTATAACATCCGTAGCCCGGGGGCCTACAACGTCTTAATCCGGCCCTGACTCCGACATAAACTTTGTGCGAGCTTAGCGCTCCGGAGGTATCAACCTTCCAGTGTTTCATGAACCAGTCAAGTGATTGCGTGTCTAGACATAGTCTTTCGTTCACCATGGCAGTGTAAAAAAAAAGAAAATATGAAGACGCCCTGAATTCCCTCACGTTACCCTACAAAATATCGTTTTATAGAAGGAAGTTTACCGACAATTTCAGCCTCTAAACGTTCTTGGATATTAAGGTTTCGTTAATGGCAGGGAATTTGTTATGAGTCGTAAAAAAAAAAAATTACGGCTTTAGGTTATGTGAAGGTTAAAACTGCGCTTAATATGTGGTCCTTCTTATTACTCACACATAATAACGGACAAAAATACACATTATGTTGTACATAATAAGTTGGTCTTCCTAAAAACCCAATATTAAAACGTTAAAAAGGGTTGCTAGGGAATAATAAAAAAAATAGCGGTAGAATTTTAATAAAAATTGTTGGGTTAATTTTGACACTAAAAAAGCACAAACTTGATATTTGAGTTTAATAACCAAGCTGACATTATTGTTCATAATAAGCTTATCGACCTTTAAGGTGGAGTGGAAGAGAAGGGTGAGTTAAGGTCCATATGTTTTACAATAAAAATATTTTTGATAAAAATAAATAAAATTTTGTTTCATAAAGTAATCGTACATTTAGTTTAGTTTCATAAAAAACCCATTTTGGTGGTGTTATGGTCTAAGTTACAGGTTGGCAACATATTTTTCAATGTAGCCACGGGTGTGGTGGATGAGAAATAAAGATTTGCCACATCATGTAAAAATATAGAGACTACGTTGTTCAGTTGAACATTTAAAACAACACACGCTGTTTGAACAAGTTTATTCAAAACATGTACGCATTAACTACTCTGTTATAACTGCCTCAGATGCAAATAATTAAAAATGTTCTGATTGAAAATGTAAGACAACTTATTAAAGGTGACCTGGTGTTCTAGGGGTAAGGTGTCAGACGTATATGCTGGCGGCTGGGGTTCAATCCTCGGTCCCGGCAAAGATTTAATTGATTACCAAACCCTTCCTTCACCTCTGACAAGACATCTTGTGAATGTGGGGAATGCCAGGCCTCCACCGTGGTTTGGATTCCACAGTTAAACTGTAGGTCCTTCATTTCACCCCACAATTACCCTACCATTACACATTAGCGTAAGTGCGTATAACCCGAACGGGTAGTAAGACGCTGTGCTAATAATAATAATAAGAAACTTATTGAAAAATTTGATAGTATTTTTTCTCTGACTAGTTGCAAAAACATTGGTTTAAAATCTAAACTCATTGAACTTGCGGAATGCTTTAAAGGATAATGGAGGAAATATCGAGTTACAACTGGCATACGCCATCAGGAAAAAGTTTATTTTACTGTGGTAGTTTGTAAACTAATATTCACCACACTTTTATGGCCAATTCACCACTTGTGGCAATATTGGTGAAAGTGTTACCCACTTTGGGTCTAGGCGTCACTCTCGCAATATATTATAGTACCGATGACTGGGAGATCGTGGTTTGATTCCGGTCGGGTGAACTTAGTGGGTTTTTTTTTAACCAAAGGGCTTCCCACTCTTTCTCTCGCCACGCAACTGGGGAGACACTTCCTTTAAATTCAGCCTTCGTAATCCCTAGCCCATTAATGTACTTGGTATATAGGCGTATAACCCAAACAGGTAATAAAACTCCACAATCTTTTTTTAAAGCAATATTTTTAGTTTCGGCTTAGAATTTTATCAGTAATTTTTCTATTCATTTGAAAAGTTTCTATTAAAATGCCACTACGCCATTGACAAATATCTAAAAATAATATTTGTTTGAAGTTAAACTAAACAATACAAACTGAAGCAATGTTTTATTTCTTGCAGATCTTTCAGATGTTTATTGTAATGGTCAATAATTACTTTAACCAATTCATGCTTCAACTGTCAACACTGACAGATCCCTAAAGATAATTATTTATGGAAGATGTATCATGGTAGAGACTATAACGTCCCTTTAATTTAGGGTTCGATAATTTTTTAGGCTGCTGAAGATTGTACCAGTACACACACACACACACACACACACACACACACACACACACACACACAACCATCTCCTGACATAATAGGTTCTCTCCAAAATGCACGAGTATTTAACAAACATAGAATTTCACGTGTGATAATAGCTGATAGTGCGTCGTTTAGTTCACATGAGTGGCTCTATTTAATCCAGAAATGTTTTTTTTTTATTTCAGGGCACCAAACTCTTACTATCCAAAGCCCAATTGGTTGATATAGGTAGGGGAATTTCCAAACATAAAAATTAAAAGGACAAATATATAATGGCTGCCTCTACTAGTGTTAATGAGTCATCATGTAAGAACACGTATAACAGCTTCTCAATTTAGTATCATATGTTGTTGAACAACGCAAAGTAAATCATTAGTACAAATGAACTTTTCGAAAGCCTGTTTTACTTCAAAGATGGCTAAACAGTAGTTATTCAAAAAGATTAAATATGGGAGCCAGCCGTGATTTTGCATTAACATGGATGTTACTCACTCATAGATATAATGGGGTAATCTACTTCGTAAAAATACAAAGAACCTAAAGGAATCCAAGGGTCAACTTCATAGACTGAACACCTCGAGTGCAGTGCCATAATTAAATACAGGACGACACCTACCTAGAACCGAATGGAATGGGTCATTCTCACACATTCTGGTCTAGGTACAGTAGTCCCGTGGTTTCTTTGGTGCTGACTGACAGCTGACGGCTTTGAAAAGTTACCAGACCAAATTATGTATCCCTACGCCTAACCATATGATCTGACCCGCCTCGGTGGCGTAGTTGGCTAACGCGCTTGTCGTGTTGAGCTCGACCGCCGAGGACGGGGAGATCGAGGTTCGAATCTCGGTCGGGTGAACTGGGGGTGGTTTTTCCTAAATGGTTTTCCACTCTCCCTCCACGCAAATGCGGGTTCACTTCCTCTAATTAAACCTCCCCAATTCCTAATCCATTAGAGTAATTAGTACTTAAAGCGTATAACCCGAACGGGTAGTAAGACGCGGTGCTAAATATTATTCATATGATCGGCAAAAACATGTGTTTAGCAGCTGTCACTTCTGACAGTCAAAATGTAGGTATATACCTAAATATTGACTGTCAAAAGTCAACTGTGAGCTGTCAGTCAGCACCAAAGAAGCTACGGGGCTACTGTAGTTGTCTTGTATTTAGTATAGCGCCGCACTTGAGGCGTGCAAGGCCTGGCTATGAAACTGACCTTTAACATAATGCTCTACTGACACATGAATTTTATATCAACTTCCATTGTGACTTACAAAATACAGCGGATCTAATGATACTTTTAATTAAGTTATTGAAGAAACTCATCTTCAACCACATCCTAATGTACGAGTAGCTAAACATGTAGGTAACGCAGCTGTGGATTAATACAGCTTATTACAATATTATTATTTAGCGACGCGTCTAACTCGTTCCGGTTATACGCTTTTGTACTTATAACATTAGTGGTTTTATGGATTAGGAAGGTTATATATGAGAAAATATGCACCCGCATTTGCGTGAAGATAAATTGGGTAAAACTATTTTGATAAAACCAACCTCTTCTGTGCTGGCGGTCGGGGTTCAATCCTCGGTCCTGGCACAGATTTATCTGATTACCAAACCCTTCCTTTACCTCTGACAAGACATCTTGTGAATGTGGGGAATGCCAGGCCTCCACCGTGGTTCGGATCCCACGTTAAACTGTAGGTCCTTCATTTCATCTCACAATCACCCTACCATTACACATTAGCGTAAGTGCGTATAACCCTAACGGGTAGTAAGACGTGGTGCTAATAATAATAATAATAATAATAATACCAACCTCACTACACCATACCGAGATTTGAACTTTAATCTTCCCATCATCTTCAGTCTAGTTCAACACGAGAGTAGCGCGTTAGCCCATGTGGCTACCGAAGCGGGTGATAATATGGTCCATACTCGCTTTGCTGAGTTTTCTCTATATGTGGATGTAAACTAATGTAATTCCAAAGCCGTTTTTTTGTATAGGTCTTACCGTTTAGCCACAAGAGACCTTCAAAGAAAGGTCCACACCGACTTTAAAGTTGCTCCACCATTTTGAGTTTTTTTCGGGGGTTAAAAGATTTTTTTTTTTAAATTTTTTGAAATTTTCCCATTGGTTACAGTCTAGAAGCTATAAGTTTGCCATATTTCAAGTTTCTAGCTCATTTGGAAGTGGGTAAACATTAATATCGGTGAGTGAGTCAGCCATGTGGCTTTATAGTAGTATAAAAATATGAATCTCAATGCTAAATTTTTAGTAACTAGAAGACGTTATACTGTATAACCTGCAAGATATCGATAAAGAGAAAGTGTTGTGAGTACCAGACTTTATGAAGTTGGTGTGGAGGGTGTGGAAAATTTTACAAAATGGAAAGTTTTCAACTATTATTTCTATAAAATAATGTCAATTGATTAAATGGAACTAATGTAATAGAGAGATCCCAAAATGTCAACGTTTATACTTAATATTAATTTCTCATAGGTTCGATAACAACGAAAACACCATCAAACGGTCTTTGTTGGCCGCATAGTCTAACGTGTTACTCTCGCAATAGATTAGACTGCCGATGATATGGATATTGGTGTTCGATCCCAGTCGGGCACACTGAAGAAGGTTTTCCTAAATTGTTTTCCACTCTCACTCTATGCAAATGTGGATGCAATTCCTTTAAATTCAACCTTCAATATGCCTAACACATTATCTAACTAGTACATAGGCGTATAGCCCGAACGGGTAGTAAGAAACGGTGCTAAAAAATAGTATATGTAAACAAATGAATGCGAGCTTTTGTAGAACCGTTACGTTCATAAATCATTATTCAATTTCGTATCATTAATAATTTACCTAAATGCTTTTAAGGTTGACCCGACTATTGTCTCCCCTCCTATCCTCCATGATTCCTACCCACCCCTACCCCACCTCTGTACCCCCTCTCCCTTATTTATAACCCACTCATCTCTTAACACACTATATTTTGAAGTATAATAGGCTCTAGGTGACCCATCTGCAATTTAACCCCTCCACTACAAGCCTCCAATGTAGAATTTTTTCCGATTAAAAAGTTCCCGGAAAATTTTAATTTCTAGTACGTAGAGACACTAGAAGTAGTGAATGTTAACATGAAACGGGGCTCAATTTGTGAAGCGTCAATTAAATAACTTGTTTGCCTTTGAAGTACAATTGATGACAATTATGATCACACATGTAACAGTTCTCTAGACAGAAACTTTAGCTCATGATTTACTGCATTTCAATTGAAATGAGAATATAATAAATAAAATACGTTACATCACATATTGTGTACGTAGATAGGCTTACTTGTTTTTTGGAGAAAAATCAGTTCAATTTAAATCAAGAGGTTTTTTTTTTATTTACGTGTATCTCAAATTGATGTGTAGTGATTGTCCACCGGATCATTCCTGAAAGCTTAGTAAAAGTCAATTAAATAAAAAAATAATAATGCAATCTGGACATAGTAATCAAACTCACGACCTTTGGCTCCCGTGTCCCGATTTTCATTTCCCACGTGATTGGATTTAAGAGTAATTTACTGATCAACTTTTTATTTATTCTCGATCCCTTGTGGAGAGAAGTATCGTGTTCGTCAAAAATCTCTAAAGCTATATTTTGATAAATGTCGACGTTTCATGATCTGAAACAAAAAAAAAAGTGTTTCTCGCAATGCAGTTTCTCTGAACATGTGTACCTGTGTGCCTAGACCCTAAACCATTTTACCAATCCGGCTGAAACTCAATAAATATGGTTTTAATATAGTTCCCTTGAGGGAATTTTAAAATTGGACATCTCCCCAACAGTTAAATGTAAATATTGTGTGGCAAAAAGAGAAGAAGAAAATATTTTCTCTAAATCCACTCTAATAATTTTTATAACAGTTTGTATCTAGGCATAAATTTTACAATTAAAATTGCCATTCTCGTTTTCCCGTGAAAATGAGTTTAAGGGCACTTTATTGAAGCGGATATTTACAATTTTGATCATTTATCCACAAATATTTGAGATACGAAATAACTTGTCATTGTAAAGATGTATTACTATTCAGAATTAAAATATTTTATTTGAAATTTATTTTTATAAAACTAATAGTTTCTGAGCTACAAACAAATTCAAATATTTTTTTTATGGAATGGAATGTTTTTGCAAACTTATGATTTTGTGTCACAGTTCCTACAAGTTTTTATAAATGTCTCTATTGATATTTAAAAAAAAGAGGGGATGTCTATGTGGTGCGCCATATCATTTATTTTTTTAATCTGATTCTAAAATAAAATTGTATAAATTAGGAAATTTGCTACGATTGTGTCGTACCATTTATTGTATACAAGTTGATGGCGTTTGCTTTAGGTAAGAGCACTGAGGGTCAGTGAATTACCCAACACCTATCAGCCAGTGCGACATATAAAGTGGGCCGTATTCATAGTATAGTCTCGTGAGTCAACCAATCTCCCAGTATGAGGATAACAAACCATTCAGTTCTAATGCGGAATTGCCTGGTCTCCGAATTTCTACTGTAGAAAGACGTTATACCTTAAAAATATCTCCACATGGAAGAACAATGCGTCAATCAAACTTTCGCCCGTCAGAGGGAATACTCCTCTACCTCCGCCTCCCCTCCCCCCCCCCCACC
>CABEEJ010002243.1:0-10664 GCA_901482245.1 Timema douglasi
GCTCAAGATGGGGATAGAGTGAGATGAGGTGTACTGGATAGAACTAGCTCAAGATGGGGATAGAGTGAGATGAGGTGTACTGGATACAACTAGCTCAAGATAGGGATAGAGTGAGATGAGGTGTACTGAATACAACTAGCTCATAATGGGGATAGAGTGAGATGAGGTGTACTGAATACAACTAGCTCAAGATGGGGATAGAGTGAGATGAGGTGTACTGTATAGAACTAGCTCAAGATGGGGATAGGGTATAATGAGGTGTGCTGGATATAACTAGCTCAGATTAGGGATAGGGTATAATGAGGTGAATTGAATATAACTAGCTCAAGATAGAGATATGGTATAATGAGGTGAACTGAATACAACTAGCTCAAGATGGGGATAGAGTGAGATGAGGTGTACTGAATACAACTAGCTCATAATGGGGATAGAATGAGATGAGGTGTACAGGATATAACCAGCTCAAGATAGAGATATGGTATAATGAGGTGGACTGGATATAACATGCTGGAGATAGGGATAAGTTGCGTACTTTAAAAGCGCGGCAATGAACTTTCCAGTTCCTAATGCCATGGAGTAAGTAGGGAAAAACCCTACATCAACACATAAAAATCGATATTACTTGATTGTATATTACCATGTGTGGTATTAATTTCGTCACTAAGGAAACCAATTCCACAAATATTTATCCCAAACCACAAACCATGAAGTCCCCTATGATATAGTACCTTTTGAATCATCAAAGTCTGTGTGTACATAAATACGTCAGTACAAAGACAATAGCTAACAACTAAAACCACAGGAGCTTGTCTCGCGTTTGAGAAATACGATGCTAGCGTTTCAAACTCGGAGAAGAGTGGGGATTTGAATTTAATGTATATAGGAGGGTCTGGTTTCCACCTTCCTCTTTTCACCAAGCACGCGTATATTCGCCGCCAGATTGGTACCACCTGCAAGGATTGGGTTAATCTAAATAGGAATTATCTTTAATCGCAAAGTTGTGTTTGTTGTATACTCTTCTTTCCTTATTATTATTACTATTATCACCGTTCGGGCTATACGCAATTACGCTAATGTTTAATGGCAGCGTGATTCTGAGATGAAATCGAGGACCTACAGTTTAACGTGGGATCCGAACCATGGTGGAGACCTGGGCATCACACACATTCGCAAGTTGTGAATAATACACGTCTTATCAGAGGTAAAGGAAGGGTTTGGCAATCAGATAAACCTATGCCGGGACCGAGGATTGAATCCCAGGCCCCCGGAACAGAAGTATTGCTCCTTACCTCTGGACCACCAGGTCACCTCTTTGTTGCTCGACGGTAGAGTACTAGAGGGTTGTACCAATACCTTTCCTTCCAGCTATTTTATTGCTCCACATAATTCGTTGGCAAGGTGGGTATAGCTCCATTTTGTTACGAATATCATTATAAAAGGCCTTTTTCTCTATCAGAACCCTATAGTATAGTAGATCTCTGGTAGAATAAAAGGCCTTCCAGATAGTATTTACAAAGAAAATTGGGCTCTAGATAAATAATACTTTTTTTTATTACTACGTCTTATAAGCTGTTTGGGCTATACACGGATATGCAATGTTAACTCTAGAATATTAGGCTTGAGAGAGGTTGAATTTATAGGAAATATATCCTCATTTTCGTGGAGGTAGAATGTACAAATTTATAGGAAATATCACCCTTAGTAGACTTAACTGGGATTAGAACTACATCGGCAGTCTAGTGTATTACGAAAGTTATGACTTTGAGCATTCGACCACTGAAGTGAGTTATTGGACCGTGTATTAAGACAGTTGTGATTGGGTAAAAATCCATTTCCATTTAATCTAACTTACCTCCACTACGCCAGACTTAAATTATGTAGATATGGTCAACATGAGTTTATATGAAGATGAAATGTCAGACGTTTATCTTGCGAAAACATAGGGGCCTATATACATTTTTATATGATTTGTAAAAACTTTTTTATATTATTAATATAATCATCTAGCCCGCTTCATTGGCCGCATGCTCTAAGGCGTCACTATAGATATAGAGTGGACTTTCCCATGATGAGGATATTTGTGATCGAATTCTAGTTGGGTGTACTGAAGAGGTTTTCTCATAAATTTGTTTTCCACGCAGGTGCTGTAACACTTTACCTGAATTAAACATTCCTAATCCTTAACACATAAGCGCAGCTAGTATACAGCATAAAGCCTGAACATGTAGTAGGATGACGTAGTTAATATATATATAAAATTTATTTTTTATATACATACCATTTATTATATATATATATATATTCTATTTTTTAAATATATGTACTTTATTTTATATATAAATATAAAATATTTTTTATATATATAAAATTATTTATTTATTTAGTCAATAACTGTTACTCAAAAAAACTTACGCTGCTCATTACTTTTCAAATACGATATACAAGAAGCCCCAGCTATATTTCCTCTCTTATTTATCAATTAAATATATAAGAGAGATAAAGATTCAATTTTGACGACAAAAATATGGACCATAAGATCGCCGGTCCAATTTTATTTATATTTTGTTCCTTTTTAAAACGATAAAATGTTTCTTCCCCCTCCCCTCGCCAACACACCAAATTCCCTCTCCTTCACCCACCCACACGTGACCCTCCAAACATTGGGTAACACTTTTGCCAACACAATACCCAAGAAAGAGAACTGAGGGATATAAACAAAACAATAATAATAAAAAAAACTTTTCAACTTTCATCTCTTATTGAATTATACAATGGTGATAAAAATGAAATAGAAAGCATCGACAACGTCCAATGTTTTCGAATCGTTGAATTATTTTTCGGCGTTACCGTACGCATGGTATCAGCGTGACAAAAGAACGCTGAATTGAACAAATAGCTCGGTGGAGTAATAACCGGGAAGGGGTATACTTACATCCAATGAAACGTAGACCTATTTATAATGAATACACGCGTCACGATTCCTGATATTTCTAACGACATTAATGTTATCGTTTACTAACCTCACCTATATTTGCGATTATGTTGACGATCTGACATTACTGTTTGTTCGTTTCTGACGAGATTTTTAATATTTTCTAAGGATTTTTATATTTAAAACATATAATACATATTTTAAAGGCTTTCAAATTTGATTTGGGCAGAGTCCTTTATTAAATATTCAGAATACTCGAGTTCGATACTCGGCACTTCGAGACTTCTTAATGAAACAGTGGATCTGGAACAAGGTCAAACTCATCCTCGTGAGGATAAATGAGAATATGCTTGAACAGAAAAGTAACAGATCCTTTCTAGAAAACTGATATTGTCGGCTAGAGGGCTCGTTTTGCTGAACAAATGACACCCCTATTTCCGCATAGGTTGGAGCTATCTTCACCAGCAGACGGCGGCCGCTTGGTCAGTATAGCAGATAGTCTTATTGCAGGCTGACGTCATAGAGTTTAAGTTTTATTTACATGGTTTTAATCACATGTTTGTAGATAAGCAAGTAAGAAAATATTTAATTACTAAGATATGTATATAAAATATGTATTGAAAAAGCTTTACTTAAATACCACGCATTTTAATTGTTAAGTGATATTTTCTGCTTCAAAAGGTGTACTCTTTAACTGCAATATATTAAATTAAATATTAATTATATTTGTGAGTTTAAACCTGTATCCATCTATTTATTTTACATATTTTTATTCTTACTTTCCAACCTTTCAAAACAATTCATTATAGAGTCCTATTTGTCCAACTGTGTGACTTAATATGTTTCAAATGGGGGCTGTAAGGGAAAATGAAAGAAGGTCCAATTTTAGCTCAAATTAAGCTAGTACTGCCTTCTGATAGAAAATCACGAGATATTTTTGGTGCACTTTAAATTATAGTTTGAAGAAGTCCTTGCCATATTCAAAATAATTTAAAAAAATATATTTTCTGGGGCCCTTTTGGGGTTTGAAATATTAAATTTGGTGTCCTGAAAATTTTATGTAATATAACTTTCCCCTTTATCCACAGTCCCCTAAATATACTAAGGGATTGTTGCAAATATGTTTGCGGATTATAGCTTTAGGATTTGTTCAAAACGTTTTATAGTGAAAAGTTATATAAAATGTGCTTTCACTAGAATTTCTAGTTAAATGTTTACTCATCAAATGTTATAAAATTTTCAGTAATTTTGAAAATTCGATGTTAATAGTTAAACAAAACGTATGATTACTATTGCTCCTCCCACCACGATGAGAACTTTGAAATGACCCCTATCCCGGCTTTTTATCCATTTCTTGCACCATACATCTTGACTAAAAGTTGATTTATTGTTGTATATTGATGTATTGTTGCTTTATTTTATTTACTGATAAACAATAAAGTACAAATCAGGGTTTCCATCATGATGTAAGAAAAAAAGTATATATATATATATATATCACAAAGCAGAAAATCTTGAAATTTGGTTTTTCGTTTAAGCTAATATTTTTGGTGAAATCCTGGACCTATAATCTTTAAAAGAAGTGTTCGTTTGTCAAAATTGGTTCAGCCGTTTACTCGTAATTTAAATTACCGGAGATGGGCATTTAAATTTATACATTAAACGTGGATAGTGATAAACGACAAAAAGAAAATACGATTTATACTTAAATCAAAAGAATTGCTCTAGGGTCTCAGATATTCTCGTGTTCGTCCTCCAAATTCTATTGGCTCAGGCTGAGTATGAACGTGATCACTAATCCCTCATGTGTGCATGTATAGACACATAATATTATCAGAAGCTAGAAGTAGACATAGGCTGTTGTATATATCCTTATATATCCTACTATCCAACGTAAAAACAACAGCAGTGGGTCACATCAGGCATAGCAGAGCTTATAGGTAGTTCCATTGATGTAACACCTGCGGAGATCTACCTCCAACCACCATCAGAAAATTTGATTGAGACCCTTGCGGTATCTATATGTGTGTGTGTGGGCTCGATAACTCCCAGCGTAAATGGGCTGCATCCCTTCCAGCCATTACCAACCTCTACCCCCACGCCTTTTCAAACCCCTTCCAGAATGGGCATCCAAACCAATCCCGCCCTCTCTCTCTCTCTCTCTCTCTCTCTCTCTCTCTCTCTCAATAGTAACCTTGCTTTTTCATAATATATAAAATTCAGGGTAGGTATGAACCCGTACCGGCTCAAAGCATTGACAAGAAAACAAAAAGTTCATTTATTTGAAAAAATAAATAATTGGCTCATATACTATGACACTGAACATCTTTAATTCAGTTACAAGATGGATGAATCAGATATATGAAAATAATCTAGTTTTAAAACCCAATGATGATGCTATGGATAAAGACTAATTTGTTTAACAGTATTTGTCATACGTATTGTAAAAAATTATAACAATGATGTTGGTAGTTCTGGTTTGATGATGAAAGCTAAAAGTTATTTTTGTTGTTATTTGGTTCTGTTGTGTTGGTCCCCATGATAGATTTATTCTCTCTCTCTCTATTATATGTAATGTATTTGGTGAAACAATAGGAACAGAAATGCTATCGAATTAATTGAAATATTAATAGGGGTTACACAAAAGCTATTTTATTCCATTGATGAAAGGCCACTAATTTAGATTCAGAATGAAGTGAAAAAAATATGTTAACTAGTAATATTGAATGTACATACAGTAATAAAGTTTACGTTTTTATAAAAGTTTAATAATTAGACATATAAATATTTTAAGTATGACAAAAATGGGGAAATAGCATCTTTAGTCAAAATATTAATTATTTAAATAAACATCTTAATTTCAAGTTTGATTTAAAAATTAATTTAAAAAAAATTATACAAAAAAAAGTAGTCCTAACAATCTCTGTAAAACCGAAAGTAATTTTAAATCCAGAATTTACCAAATTTTTATACTTGAAAGATTTTTTTTTAGAAACGAGTCTTATTGCCCGTTCAAGTTATACGTCTATATAATAATTATGCTAGTGGTTCTATGGATTAGTAAAGATATATTTAAATAAAATGTATCCACATTTGCGTGGATGTAGAGTGGAAAATCATTTAGAAAAAACCACCCTCAATACACTCGATTGGGATTCGATATTCGATCTTTTCGTAATCGGCAGTTTAGTCTACTGCATGAGCAGTGCTTTAGACCATGCGGCCACCGAAACGGGTTGAAAAATACTTCTTGGCCATAGGTCTATATGTAACTTAAAATAGTAGTTTTTGGAGGATTATCAATACTAAAATGCGACATCGATGTTTAAAAGATAGGTTATCTGTAAACGGAGTTTAGCTTGGAACTTTCACATTTCTTTGCCTCTAAGCCGTTTAATTTCGTTAAATTTAATATATTATTAATCCCTTATTCGGTGCTACATGGGGAAAAAATCCATAGATGGAGACATTTACTTGACAGAAAAGGTTGAAAATTATATTTATTAAATACTAAAATATAAAACACTAGCATCCAATGGGTTAACAAACATTAAACAATTTTTACTACCGTCTAACATATCTTTACTATAAGACTTATCTAAAAGTTCCAGAGATAAAAAAGTATAGTGACTAAGGCACATTACACCTTAAACCTCTTAAAAAACTGCTTACCTTAGGAGGAAATTCTCAACGTAGGTAATGCTTTAACATGAAATTAATGTTATACTTTTTTATTACACCTAAAAAAATGGTTAATTGAAAACGACAGTTCCTAAAGGCAGATTTTCAATACAAAATTGAGGTAAAATACTAGCATATGCACTAACTTGATACATATATTATATGGTAATTTAATTAAATTTGGTCACTTTCTATGTTTATGGCTTAGATTTGTTTTAGGATACATTTAAAAAATAAATGGTAAAGAATAATCGCACAATCTCTCTCATATTGTGTAGAACGCCCACTTTGAACTCAATCTTCAAGGCCGAATTCAAAAAATCTCCAATCTTATATAATCCATCGTAAGCTACCTACACTCAAATTAATTTATCTTTTAAAAACCATAGATTACTACTTATTATACAAATTGTTCTCCGATACCAATTTTGAACAATATCATTGGGTTTTTTTTTCTTCCAAAAAAATTTAGATTTTACAAAAAGGAGTCAATTGTAAACTACTTTAATCAATAAAAACTTAGCAGAAACCTATTTTGAACCAAATCGATAAAGTCGTTTTTTTAAATATTCAAGTTTTTAAAAAGAAGTAAATGGTAAACTACCTTTAAACGATATTTTTCTACCGAAAAATAACTTAAAGGGTTTTATTTGTCTCGTCAAATAATCCTCATATAAATATTTTTTTAAATCGTTATTCATTTTCCAAACATTTCATTTTGTCGAAAATAGATCATTATAAACTATACTTAGTGAGTTTCGACCCAAAAACTAAGTAGGCCTACATAGTGCTATTTGGGAGGTCGAATTCTCCCTAGGTATCAATTTTGAATAAAATCTTTGGAGCCATATTAAAAAAATCTGGAAATAAAGAAAAATCACTCATAAGTAAACTACTCCTAGTTGGAGGGCTAGGGTCAAAATAAAAATAAAAACACAATTATTTCACGATTATCTCTTAAATAAAATATTTCAAATTAATCTTAGCCATATATTTATAAACAAAGTAATAGTATTATCATTTACTATTTAAAAGATTATTTCAGTACTTGTTGTCTTACAACCCCTCCGGATTATTTGCATGTTTACATAAAGTATTATTATTATTAGCACCGAGTCTTACTACCCGTTCGGGTTACACGCACTTACGCTAATGTTTAATGGTAGGGTGAATGTGAGATGAAATGGAGGACCTACAGTTTAACGTGAGATCCGAACCACGGTGGAGGCCCGGCATTCCCCACATTCACAAGTTGTGGTTAATACACGTCTTGTCAGAGGTGAAGGAAGGTACATAAAGTAATGAATTATGGATTATGGTAGTAGAATTAGCGGGAGAATTCTTTAATTTTCGTGGAAATCAATGGTTAACTATATAATAAATACCACCACGTGAGATTTAAACAGCCTCTTCATTGAATAAAAGAGATTGATAATTTGATCCATATGCACAATGGCGCAGGCAGCTAAGACTATAAAATTTACAAACTATTATAAATAATAAAAAGGTATTCTTTAAAACTAAGAAATATGATTTTATGTGATCATTATTTATGATCAAACATGTACTTTACAGCCACGCTTTGTTTAGAAGTTTACTTGATCCTAATTCCCAGTCCAGTAACATAACGTATCAAATACCCTTGGGGGTTACTAACCCCTACCCCCCTTCATTCCTCTTCCAACCTAAAAACAAAACAAAAAAAATCTTGCCCCTTCCGGATGTTACCACCGAAACTGCAAGTGCTAGGGCCAAAACACTCGAACTCTGATGCGTAGAGTTTTGAGATCACTTCCATCCCCTCTTTTTTTCACTCTATATCCCTCCCCACCACCCCTTCAATCACCCCCTCACTTTCTCACCACGCGTATTCCTCCTCCCCCCCCCTACCACCACACCCTCAAGGGATGGAACAGATAATGTGGACGAGTGAACGGCACCCCCTTGATTCCCTTCAGGGAATGAAATAAACCCCCTCGCTGAACCATTACACTTTTATTTATCTCCTACTTTTTTCTGACCTATCTCTCTCTCTCTCGTTCTCTTCAGGTCTCATCTTTACCCACCTTCATATCCCACCCTCTTCCAAACACCATATCTCCCTCTTTAAAAAAAAACCCTCCACCCATACCACCTCTCACACTAACCAATGTTTCCCACGCACGGCCAATAGCAAACACGAATAAAGTCCCTTTTATACCCTCCTAGATCATTCTAATAAAATTACACCGGACGAGGCTATAGTACGAAATGAGAGCAACAGCCTTCATAAAAATGATCCTTTTTTTTTTCTTCAGCTTCCGTAAACTCCCTTACTCTAAACATTACCTTTCCCTCTTGCTCTTCTTGTGGGGATGGTTTTATCTTTTACCCATCCCCTACCTCACCCCTCTTTACGTTAAGTAACGTTTGTGTTTCATTCAATATTGACATATCAGGCATTTAAGGGAACCGGCCCCGTGGTGCAGTGGTCAGTGCATCTGTCTATGAGCTTAAAAGTGCCGGGTTCGATTCCCAGCTTTGGGTTTTTATACCAAAAGCATAAATATCCCAAAGATCAAAAGGGTTTGGTTAGTTAGGCTTAGGTAGGGTTTATATTTATTATTGAAAATAGTTCCCTTGGTTTGGTTTTGTTCCGCTTCATGTTACTATCCATCCGGCCAACTAAAACAAGTTACGGTGGCTGAATGGTCTTTGGCGTCACTCTCGCAATATACTATACTTAAGATGACAAAGAAATAAGGGTTCGAGTCAAGGTGGTATATCCTAAAGAATCTTACGTTATCTCTACACACAAATGTGTGTACACTACCTCTAGATTCAACCTTCCTCATCCCTAGCTCATTACTCATTAGCGTAATTAGTACATATATCAGTACAGCCTGATCAGATAGTAGGATGAGGTTATAAATAATACTAGTTTGTTAGAGATGAGGAAATAATTTTAATTTAATCTACCAGTGTTTGAGTGGAGGATTAGTGGTAAGTCTTTAAGTAGGAGAGAAAAAAATCATCTTCGGTAAAAGGTGCCATCATTCGAACTATGATCTTCTCGTCCCAAGTATAGCAGAGTAGATTAGCCTGACCAATTAGTCACACCTACCCACAAATGAGGATAGTTTATTTGTTCATTATAAATTAAGAGAACAGAAAAAAAGGGAGAAAGTCACACCACAAACATTTTCCTGGACAGCGACTTTAATATATCAAACCCACTAAAGACCCCAGCAACACATTACATTTTTTAATATTACAGATACCTCTTTTAACCATATTCTAAAGTACATTATAAGGTTCTGATGATTATCTAGCAGATGACAGCCCTAACTTAATTTGAGATACAATTGGACTATCCCCATTTTTCTCCTCTACCCTTAAAATGTTAAATAGAAACATGACTTACAAAACTAATTAAACCTAGGAAACAATTTAGTAAAAGTAGAATGGCATTTAACGTGATTTCATCTTTGAAAGAGAGCTAGGGCCTCGATTTTTACCAAGGCTGATTAGGGGCGACTTAATATACTTAGTCTGCATTATAGGAATCCATGCTTATAAATTTCCAGCCTATTCAAGTCGCTAAACACCTTTGCGTTAAAATTGTTGTACCTCACTGCTCAGGCAGCCTTGTATCTTTCCTCCGCACTCGCACCGGCCGCTCTAACCCCTCCCTACTGCCTGGAACATTCGCGGTCCATGTTTTCTGAGCCGTCCGTGACGCTCTTACCTCTGTAATCAACTCCCTTCTTCCTATTGGCTCGCTTGGCGGGCAATATCACTCTCGTTGTCCCGAACCAATGGGAAGCTCCCTCTTCTCTGATTGGACAAGGCCAGGCAGCAACGGAGGGTATATAAGCCGGTGAAATCTTGATTCGAGTTCAGTGGTGACCCACCCTGGGGAACCACCGTTTCACAAGAGCATAATAAATCGTCACTATTTTTGAAAAGAGCATTTTTTATCGTCGTCACCTATCCTTCCCGACTGTCCCTTACCCCCCACCGCGACTTCGTGTCGCCGGGACTGTTCCTACTCCTTACCTCCCACCGCGAC
>CABEEJ010002243.1:12098-98241 GCA_901482245.1 Timema douglasi
CCCCCAAAAAAAAAAAACATAATGTTATACGGCAGATTCAAAAAAGCAGCTAAGACTAAGCCAGAAACGTTGAAAGAAATTATTTATATCATTATATCAAAGGTAAAATGTTACTATTTAGCTTAAAATTTATTTAAACGCATTTAAAACCATTTATACTGGCTGTGTCATTCTTCTTTCTCACTCTAGCTATCTTACAAGTAGAGAAAGTATTGTGATCGCTAACAAAATCGAACTGAAAATTTTGATTCATTTTGAAGTTTGGCCCCCAAATCCGAAAAAGTAGTGTTTGATTTCCTGTGCTTGTCTGTCCATCTGTCTTCGTCCGTGTCCATCCATATTCGTCCGCCATCTCCATCTGTCTGTCCATCACCATCCGTCTTCGTCTATCTGTCCGTCCCCTTCTGTCTGTCCGTACCTCCAACTAGAGCCTAAACTATCTTACCAATCGGGATAAAACTTGATATCTAGGGTTTTCAAAGGTTGCCCTGAACGGTTTTTGAAATTGGATATACAACCCTAAAATTAAGGGTTGTTTACTGAAGGGCAAGAAAATAAAAATGATTTTTTCTCAAAATTAGCTCTGACGATTTTGATTAAATTTCATTTCTTAGCATTCATAAATATTTCAAACAAAATGGCTACTTTCAATTTTTCGTCAAAATGACGCATATTATTTTAATCATATATTCATAGTTCCTTGAACTATGAAATTGATTATCGAAAATATTTAAGTATATTTATAAAAAAAAAATCTTTTATTTGAAACCTATTTTTATAAAGCCAATAATTTTCAAGCTATACGCAAATATATATCAACGCCGTCTGCTGTGTGTCTGTCCAACACTAGTTTACTAAAAGGCGAAAAGATAAAATAACGGTTTTTTTTTACAAAAAATTGGCTCTAACGATTTTGATTAAAATTTGTTTATATTCGTTGGCTAAAATTATAAACAAAATGGGTATTTCCATTTTCCCAATTAACATGATATTTAGGGTATTTTACAGAAGCGGAAATTCCTATATCACCGCAACTATTTGCGACACTAAATAAATTATCATTGCAAAATAAATGTGGCACTATTAAAAATAAAATAAAAACATTTATTTGAAATACATTAACGCGATAATTCTCTAATTCCATATGATAGTTAAATATTAGTAAGTCTCTCAAAAAATTATGTTCTTTTTACTTTAATCTCTTAGGGGAAATGTTAGTATAGCAATCATCTATCTAATTCATTTTAGACTCAATAGTAAATGTTAAGTTTTTTATTGGTCGAGATTTATAATGAGGAATTTAATAGCTTTCCGATGACCTAAAGATGAGTAATCCCTAGTAGAAATAAAAAAAAAATCAACTGGAAGTTGAAATTTTAATACCAAGTGTTGGTCCTTGTAGAACCTATATAAAATATTTTTATTGCTCCAAATATGAAAATGACTTTAATGATTTAAAAATTAAATTGTGAAATTCAAATCGGAAGCCAAAAAATGTTGTATGTGATTATAGCGAAATTTATACTCTAATTTGTTGGAGTATATTATTTCTTTTCAAATCTACTATAGGTTTTGTGTAAATGTCTCCATATTTAGCCGATGAAGCGATAAAGTCCGTGCGGAGTTCTGTACCATTTATTTTTTACCAACACCAAGAGACAAAACTTCAAAATATTGTGTATAGAAAAGTTATAGCTTAATCTTCAAATCAAATTTAATCTTTAAAAACACGTACAGATTATCAATTTTGATTTTCGCATTTTGTTTGAAAAATACTTTTCCACGTGCTAATTTTAAATACTAAACATAACAAAGTTTATCCATAGATTCCACGTGTGAAAATTAGATATACCAGCTAGTGAGTAAATAAGTAACACATTTATTAAAAAATTAAAAAATGACTTAAAATATATGTGACATTTAAAAATTTGAAATATTTTGGCTTTTTTTCCTTATAATGTTATTATTTTAAAATTTCCAGTATATACATGTTAATTTTATCATTCCTCAACCAATTATGGAAACATACGTTTAATTTTTTAAATGAAATGCATGTAGGCCTAATATTAAATAATGACATATTAACTATAAAATAGTGGTTTTGTTAAAGATGATAATTATGTGCCTATACTTTTTATTTATAGCCCCTTGGGCTTGATAGAGTTGTTTAAAATTGAATGTCTGATAAAACAGCCGGAAAACTAATTACTTAGATTCATAAAAAAAAATAGACCCTTTAACTTTTTGACGTGTATGATCCAAACATTATTCAGATGAGCAAGCAGTATTTGGGCGAAAATAACTCAATTAAATTTTCCAACAACTAAAGAAGAAAAAAAAAAGGCTATAGAGTTGATCATTTTAAAACTTTATACTTTGAAAACTTGGTCACGTTTATTGTGAAGCGTAAAAAAAAAAAAGCACAGAGAGGGGGGTAGCGGAAGATGGGAAGGGTATGTTCTGGCACAACTTGTTTTTTAAGCCGCGGGGGTGTAAGAGAAAAGGGATATTAGAGATTGTGAGGGATGATGGTATCTCAGTGAATCAACACCCTTGTTGTATTTGGAAGGAGTGAGGGAAAGGGGGAGTTTGAAGCGCCGGAAAGGGTAGGGGAGGGGTGATGGGAGGAGGTGTTGTCAGTTTGACTAATTGCTCGTCCCCTGGCTAACAAAAACCCCATCTGACTGGGTGGAAGTTTAATTTTTGCCCGCAGCGCTGTGATAGTCTCTGCCCGCATCCTTGAAAATCACGATAAAGACCAGACCTTTTGTGATACGTTCCTCTATGGGGGAGTGACAAATCAAAATTGCTTTTTTCCGTATCGGTTCAGATGCTCCCGTAAGAAAGTTTAGAATTAGCTATAAAATTATATAATTAAAACTAACAGCCAAATAATGATATTCATTGAAATGAGATGGAATTTTAAAAAAATCTGGTGATGCGATATTTTGAAATGTTACCAAATAATTATGTAAACTGTATTAAAATAAGTTTTTTATTTGATTTTGATCACTTTGAAATAATTAAAAACGATTTTTTTAAATATCTATCAAATCATAGAATATGTTTAGTAAAAATAACAACATTAACAAAACGTCAATTTGAAAATCTTTGCATTATTTCAGACGAGGAATGCGGTTCATTATTTGAATTAGAGACAAACATTATAGTATACCGTTGTGGAACGATATAATATACTATTTTTAAATCTTTTGTGGTAACTGTATATAAGAAGTTTTGGACTCTTTTTTGTTTTGAATCTTTTGAACATAATATATTTAAATAATATTTATTGAGCTCTGTGTATATTTGCAACTAAACTTTAAATTAATTTCGACGTAAAATTAGATTTATTTCCGCTTTCATTATTGTTTATGTTTTGTCGTTTTTCTTGGTATTTCCATTAGTAATTATTTGTTAGGATATTTAATTAAGGAATTTATAGCTTGTTGATTTTAGTTGAATGGTTCGCAAGTATTGTGGAGCAACTAATACAGGCGCGCACATTAATTGCGGAACAACTAATCTGAACATCTAAAATGAACTGCGGGATGGGAATTAAATTCATAATGACTTTGTTAAAAATGGAAAATCAAGTTTAGGTTAAGTTAGTTTAGTTTAAGTGGCTGACAAATATACTTTACTTCACAATTTGAGTGAGCCATTTATTACTAGAGTAAAATATGTATTTATCCTGTCGAATTTTCCCCATGAAATAATTATTTTGATCCCCAAGATTCTAATTATTGTACATTCGAATTGGTTATATTAATTTCTTTTGTGGAATTTTCCATTATGGTCATAAAGTATAGTGATAAAATATGTCTACGGTACTTGAACCCTAAAAGCTAACGTATATAAAGATTATGATCTTATTTATTTGCGAAGGAAACTGTTCAATGTTTATACGAGACCTGATTTCTTAAGGATAGTATTAAATATACTAAGAGCATATTGTATTATTGTATAAGATCTTGCTTCCCGAGTGTTTTTTTTTTGTATTTTCATGATTTAGGTTAATTTATAGTAGCTCTATTGCTCCCCTCTTGTCAAATAATATTTTTGTCATTATGATAAATAAAGAATCATTAATTTGTCTCTAAGTATATTTATGTTAAGGATTATTTGTTTACTCCCCCTTTTAATTGTATATTGTTCTACATTACCTAATCAAATAGTTTAGAAGGTAGTAATGGTAACTTGAATTTTACTTTCCCTATTAAAGAGAAAGTAGTGTAATCTTGAAAATAATGAAGGTATACTTGTATGAGTGTGCGAATACAAAAAAAAAAAATGAGTTGATTTTTCAATTCTGTGTGACCTCATGTCGGTCTGTTTGACCGTCCGGCTGTGTGTCATTTTATCTATCTGTCTGGGTGACTGACCCTGGCCACAGATCATAACGGTTTGTTGTATTTTGTTCAAACTTGGTATTAATATGTCATATATCCATAAAACATTTTTTGGGGCTTTTGATATAGCCCTAATTTAAGGGTAGTTAAGTGATGAGTGATTTTTTGAATTTAAAATTTTGCAAAATGGCTTTAATGATTTTGTTTGAAACTGTTATCTAGGAAGTGATTGACCTCCGAATTAACGCTACATACTTGAATAATAGGTAAAAAAATTCGTGTATAGATAGTTTACGGATGAATAATTTACAAAAACTCAAAATAAATTCGAAACTGATTCCAACAATTTTGTTCAAAATTTATATTTGGAGAGTTTTTAATATTATAAATAAAACTTTTTTTGATAAAATTTCGTTTAAGCTTAGTTAACTGATGACAATTTTTCTTTTAGTTAAAATATTTTAAAACCGACTATTATATTTGTTCCAAAATTTATATCTGGTAAATTTTTAACAATATAAACAATCCTTTATATATATTTTTCTTAAAAAAAAACCCATTCAATACAAGCTTTATTTGTGCAAATAATCGTGATGCTAATAGGTAATATTGCGAATGGCGAATATTAAAGCCACGCACAAATTCAACCTGAAATCTCATTATTATATCAACAAAACTAAAACTTCCCTGTTTAATTACTCGGGGTCCAAAACCATATTATGCCACATATGACATCCTACATTATGTCTCTGTTAATATATTACATACGTAGGTGATAACACCTATTAGCCAAGCTCTCATTTATCAATGACTGATTTATATCGTTAATGTGTTGGTAGAGGAATGGTTAATATGATTTACAATAAGGGTCACATAATGCCCCCTTTGATGTGCTGGAGAGATCATAAATATCGCCTGATAGGAATAGTAAAGGCAACTAGCATATCAAGTGTGTATTGTAAGGTTGCAGAATAGAGCAGGCGTTGGGAGATTCTTTTTGAATGGATGAGTTTATATTATTAATGGTTTTTGTGGACTTGGGATTTCATATGATGTAAGATTCAAGATAGTAACACACACATGTCCTTTAATACGCGCAACTGATTTCAAACTATTATTTGTATCGAGTTTTTTAATCTAAAATTAAATCTTACTCCCTCTTAAATACAGTTCAGCTTTGGGAACTTTCAATTTTAAGGTATAAACAAATTTGATGATTTTAATTGAGCATATATATAGTCTATTATATAAAAGTAAATTAAAAAGTATGCTGATCTGTCTTTCACAAGCTTTGAGTGATATCTAATGGACGCAGATGTATGAAACTTATAAATAATTATTAGCTCTGGTGCAAGAACACGTGCATCTCGAAGTAGGAATTTAAAAATGTTAGCTAGAGGTTTTTTATTAATTAAGATCTGGGTAGAGATAAATAAAACTAGGAGTTTTTCTGTATGTTTGAATCAAATAGAAGTGTTGCCAAGGATAGCCACGCAATCTCTTGCGTTGTTACCCAGGGCAACGCCAGGTACGTCTATTAATCATTAATATTTTAGATACTAGACGAGATTTTTAAAATAAGTTCTCAGTTAAATAAACGCTTGTGAGACCAATTAGTGCTATGTTTGAACACTTTATCCAAGTAAGACTAAATGTAAAATAGACTTAGATAGTTAAATTGAAAGCACACATGTACTTGCATGAAAATGCATCATACATAAACTGTATGATAAAAGGTATGTCAAAATAATTAATATCTTCAGTCTAAATGTAAGTCTCCGAAATAAATCCACAAAGAGCTTAATTTATTATTACAAGACTACAACATGAATGGACCTATTTTAAGTGCACTGCATAGTACATGAGTCACTTTCACCTCCTCCCCTCCCCCCCAACTGACTAATGGCTTCGTTAGAATTTCCCCCCTTTCTGCAAAGAAGGTAATTCAGTTAATGCACATTTTCATCTTCTCCAATAGAAATGTCGAATAAACAACGACATAAGCTACTTATTCGCTTTTATATTTATAGAGTTTCCTCTCTCACCCTCTTTACGTTCCAAACGAACATTCTCGCTAATGTGACTTGATGTTTATAATATAGTTTTAAACCCTCCTGAGAATATCTAAAAAGTAATACCACATCTAAATAATTTCAAGTAGCGACGTCCAGACGACCATCAAACAGAACTATGTCACGAGAACGTGGAACGTCCGTCGATTGTTCAGCGGAAATGCTCGCAGCGAATAATTAAATGAGTGACAGTATTTCAGCGATTTAAGGTGCGGCAGAAGGGAGCTTGAGTAGTTTTACAGTTTTTATAGCATTACATTTTTTTGACCAAAATAAACCAAATATTTCTCCAGTAGCAACATAGAGTTTAGTTTTCTGCACATGCTAATACCAACAGATCTTGAATATATATCGAGAGAGTCCTGGAATTTGGTCAAACTTTTTAAATAAAGAGAAAAGGTTTTGACAACATTCCAGGACACCCTTGACAGATATTTAAGATCTGTTGATATTTGCATGTGCAGAAAACCAAACTCTACGTTGCTACTGGAGAAATATTTGATTTATTTTGGCCAAAAAATATCAATTCTATAAAAACTGTAAAAATAATTGCGCTCCCTTCTGCCACACCTTAACAAGGCTCGGCTTAAAATTCGTTGTACGGTGCTGTGAGCCGAATCTGAAACCATGCACGTACGACTTTATATTATTATTTCTAATTAACATTTCGTTACACTTGCTTGAAATATTAGCCTAGCAGTTGCGTATTGTAAATTTGATAAAACTTTGAAATTTGGTTTAAAATTAAGTGTTTTTATCATTGATATATTATTATTATTATTATTATTATTATTATTATTTAGCACCGCGTCTTACTATCCGTTCGTGTTTTAAGCTTTAAGTACTAATTATGCTAATGGATTAGGAATTGGGAAGGTTGATTTAGAGGAAGTGAACCCGCATTCACGTGGAGGGAGAGTGGAAAACCATTTTAGCAAAAACCACCCCTAATTCACCCGACCGAGATTTGAATCTCGATCTCCCCGTCCTCAGCAGTCGAGCTCAACACGACTAGCGCTTTAGCCAACTACGCCACCGAGGTGGGTCATTAAATGCTAATTCATTTTACATTATATCTAGGGAAAAGAATAAAACTTTCTTTAAAAATTAAAGAATACATTTTTAAAAATATTTAATCTATGATTAAACATATGCCGTGGCAGCCATTGTTAATTATTCGTTGTTCATTGGGTGTATCATCCACCGAAGTACATAACTTTCTGAGGTATAACTCTCTGGAATGATAGAGATTCGGCTTACGACTTGGTTCAGCTGAATGAGTCAGGACGCAGCTAAAGATTTAAAATAAAAACTGCTTTACTTCATAATCTATCAAAAATGTCCACCATTGGCCTTGTTTAACTAAATAGTATTAATATTCTGCGTAGCACCTTTGAAGTCCTTTTCAGGGTGTTTTAGTTCGAATCATTGCTACAAATAACAATATATCTTTGGTTACATGTTGCATCTAGCTGTGAGATTTCGTGTGATCAGGTCCATGAACTTATAATTGAATAAAATATATAAGATATTTGCAATTATGCCTATAAGTAAGATCCCCAAAAATATAAAGAATATGTGTGTGTGTTAGAAAGAATATAGGTATGTGTTTGTATAAACCCATAGTTTTATTTTAACAAGCTTACAACCTGCACCTGTCCAAAGGTGCCATACCATCAGTTTCATATATTTTGAATTTTCTGGCCAAGGTCAGGGTTTAAAGGAGTGTTTTTCCCCTAAGTGTCTATCTTGCCATAAAAATGCAGGTATACGTGCTTTTATATGTTACCTTACTCAGCATTACCATATTGATGTATAAATGTGGTTAACTTGGTCAGATAATAAAACGCAGGGCACAAAAATCTCGTCTATAACTATTAAATGTAATAGGTTGAAAAACATATTTTTAATTTAGTTTGAGGTGCTACACATTAGGGAGTATTAGCACCTATAAACGGATAGATATTGCTTTATAAATATTATAATAGTCGTATATTTCGTATAAACATAAAAAAAGTAATGAAAATAAGTTTTAAAATTACACGAATTAACTGTATTAAGGACATATAGAGGAAGTTTTCAGAATTATAAAAATTTGAGAGCTACATCATTTTTATAAGAGATAATATTTTAATTTGTTTAATAAAAGATAGTTTCCATAATAGTGTCTTTTTACTGGTAATGACACCCATTGAAAACCACTTTATTTATAAATATCAAAAATATAAATTAGTAGTTTCTATGGTAACTTAACATCCCAAAACAAAATAATCGCCTCACAGATTACAATTCGAAATAACAAAAAATTAAAAATACGCACGCCATAATACCAAAATTCAAATAATACACTTTTATTTACTCCTATCCTCATAAAAATTTTAATGGTTTCAACTAAGTTCACGAAGTCTTATCCATAAATACAAAAGGGGTGTTGGGTGTAGGGTGGCTGAACCTAGAGGGTTTAGGTGGAAGAGGTCAGAGATGGCAAAAGGGGTGTTGGGTGTAGGGTGGCTGAACCCAGAGGGTTTAGAGGGGAAGCGGTGAGGGAAGGCAGCAATAACTAGTTGCACACGGGTTATAAACTGTCCTATTCATTGTTGATGGAATAGGATGAGATCGCATATTCTCTGGAGACAGTAAAGACATATCAATTATTTGTCCTCCTAATAAATTTGGAAGGATGATCTCCTCTCACCTTGTCTATAGGTGACACTCCGTGTTGCGATCAAAAGTGGTCTATCTCGCATTTAATTAGTGTAGACTCAAATATATTGAGATATTTTAGCAAAGTAATACATTATGAATCACTCGCTAGAGTACATATCACTTTTGTCAATACAATCAACTTTCCGTGACCTTGACTATTTACAGATGCACAGTGGCTGTGTTGCCTCTCTTTATTTTTCTTTGTTTTATTAACGAGCCGTTTCAAGTGAAGTCTACCCATATCAGTTAGTTTGTAACTTAGTTGACAAACAATGAACTAACGAACTAATGAATTAATAAGTAGAAATTATATTGACAAAACTTTGGGGGCTGTAACTAGTAAATCACTATGTGTTTAATATGTCAATAATAAGTTGTATATTACTACCCGCTTCAATAGCCGTGTGATCTAACGCATTACTTTCGTGTTGGACTAGACAGCCGAAGACTGGGAGAACACGGTTCGATCTCGGTTATGTGCACTGAGGGTTGTTTTCCTAAATAGTTTTCCACTCTTCCTCCACGCACATGTGGGTACACTTTATATCAATATAACCTTTTTCATCCCTAACATATTGTTGTAATTAATACAAAATCGTGTAAAACGAACCGGTATTATGCTTACATGAAAATTACACTAATGGTGCAAGGAGGAGGAAGGAAGAATTTTAAAAGTCATCTAACCACATTTGCGTGGGAATCAAGTAGGAAACCATTTAGGAAAAACTAATGGCACTAGAACTAACAAGGATTTGAATCCCAATCTCCCCCGTCATCAGCATGTTATTCCAACACAAGAGTGACGCCTTTGACCATTCGGCCACTAAAATGGGTATGTTAATATTAGTTATAATGTTTTTACATGGGATTTTCGAACACGAACCCTTATCGTACCCAACTTACACTCTACATAATATTTTTAAAATAAACATCTAGCTCAAATAGTTGAATATTTAATTTTATTAAACACATGTAAACGAATTTTAAAATCAAAATATGAAACTGTGACAAACGTCTTGTTCCTTATATTTTTCTGTAATATTTATTATTCCTCTTTTAAAAGGGGACGATTAAAATCAATCGCAGAAGAAAAAAAAAGTTTTTAGAAACTAGCAAACCAGGTCAAACTTTTCTAGCATTAATACCTTGAAACTAAAAGTAAGACTTTTTTTTTATCTAAATGAACCAAAATACTTCCATCCTACACCAGCACACTCGTATATTGGGTTAAAACATCCCTTATGTAAATGCGAAATTTTATATATATATATACATAAATATATAATATATATAATATATATACATATATATACATAAATATATAATATATATATATACATAAATATATAATATATATATATATACATAAATATATAATATATATATATATACATAAATATATAATATATAATATATACATAAATATATAATATATATATATATACATAAATATATATATATAATTTATATAAATAAAAGAATGTTTTTTTGTGTCAGCGCTACATCTCCAAGACAAGGGTAAAAATAGGCCTATATAGGATAATACTGAATCATCGGGGCCAGATTTAAATTTAAGTTTAGTCGCAAGACATCCGGACGTATTTATTTTAGATGTAGATTATATAATAGGTATGTATCAAAAATTATTTTGTGGGAACAATTTTAAGAGAAATTATATCTAGGGGTAGGCAAAAAAAAAAGGATAAGTACTACTGGTCTAAGGCATCACTCTTGAAATAGATTCGATTGCAGATTGGGGAGAGATTATTGTTCAATTCCTGGTCGGATAAGATTGAGGGTGGCTTTTTCTAAATGGTTTTCCATTCTCTATCTCCTCACACAAATGCGGGTACACATCCTCTAAATTCAACTTTCATCATTAATTTATTACCCGTACAGTAGTAAATACCCGCTTCGATGGACTCATGGTCGAAGACTCTTAAGATGTAACTCTCTCAATAGACTAGACTTCCAATGACGGGTATATCGAGGTTTGAATCTTGGTCAGGTGTAGTGAGGGTGGTTTTCACTAAACAGCCTTATTCTTTACTTCCATTAAAATGCTAGTACACTTCCTCTCAATTAATCCTTCCTCAGCCCTAACATATTAGAGTTAATTATTACGTACGCGTACAAACCAGACGGGTAGTAAGACTCAGTGATAAAAAATATTAGTAAATATACTAATAATCCAAATGGGTATAAATACACGGTGTTAAAAAGTACTATTCCCATAGTGAAATATAATTATTAAGTTTGAGGTTATTCTGGTTATAGATATCCTTATTAGACGTCTATGTTAACAACCACAAGTTTCGCATGTTTGGTTGGTTTAACCAAATTGGTCGAAAGCGACAAATTTGATTGGCGAAACTATGACGTTACTATTTAGACCACCACCACCACAACAACAACAAAGAAGACACCAATTTCGATAATTTGCGGCCGCCGGTAAACCAAACAAAGCAGTCGCCCATTTCCTACCTGTGCTCTCAATTTATTTAATTTACCTTGAAACACAGATGTTGTGTTATTCGTATTATAGTTTATTTGCTCTATGCCTTCCAACAGCTCATTTCCTCCCCCCCCTCCCCAACTTTGTTGAATATTTATTTGTCAAAGGTGTCATGAAATTTAATTAAAATTTTTTTTTTCTCTTCATTTAAAAAGCTTCTGATCTAATTCCGCTATGCACATGACAGATACTAAACATCTGCTAATATCACCACGTGAAGAGTATTATATCAATTTTATTCTATCCGATTGTATTTATTTCGGCCAAAAAAGATGTTTTGCTATAAAAACTGCAGAAACCATGCCCTTATTTCTTGTTCCCTACTCTTCAACCTTAAATATAACACCTTGCTGATTAATATGATAACACGAACAAACGATAGATTAATCACTGTCAACTTTTTCTATTTCCATTGGTAAACTTGTTCAGCAACCCAGACATAACAATTATAAGCCACGTGATGACTTACACTTAGATTAAAAAGTACAAAGCAAATAATAAAAAAAGTAAACTTACAAAGAACGAGACTTTTTCGGGGAATAATATAATAAAACAGCAAAGGCATGTTATAAAATTGTTTCCAAGAACTTGATGATTGTATTTTATTATATTTTCTAACTTTTGTTACTGTAAATTGATTTTGATGTGTTTACTTTTACCGAGTAGTTAATTTAGTAAGTATTAAAGTGCAGGAAATGTTCACTTTGAATACTACTTTCAGAAAAGTAAGGTTAAAAATCTGTCTCTTATTATTCACAATTTGAGTTCTAGTACAATGAAAATAAATTTTTTACGACATTCAAACCTATCATTGGTTTTATTATATCTTAAATTAGATCTGTCAAATTTATAGTTTTAACCACTGTTACAACACAGATCTTGAAATAATAAAATATATTTTATAGTTCATAAAGCTATTCAATCAAACTTCATATGTCCACACGTCACTTCATACCTTCAACAGGTGACATTTCATTTCTTATTTCTCTCCTTTAGGATAGTAGAACGTCCAGATTTTGGATAACCAACTAGTAGTAATTTAATATTTAAATTAAATTGATTACATTAGTAAATTTCTTTATAAATTCTAACATTATAACATTACTTATTCACAATGTGATAGATACTATCTGATACTTTCTTTTTATCATTTTACTGTATATGTTTTAAATTGTTTAATCACATTACGGCTTTCAATTCATTTAGTAAACTATAAAATTGATTTTGTTTCTCCCAAAACCAATTACTTTACTATTTATTTGTACGTAATACAGTTATTTAACTAAACATCTTATAACAAACTACACATTGTCTGCTGGATCACTTATATTAATACAACAAGCTAGAATAATTATATGACTACCCACTTTTATGAAATGACCTTACTAATCACTTAAACCATTAGCGTAATTAGTGCATAAGTGTATAACCAGAACGTGTGGTAAGATGCGATGCTAAAAAAAATATTTAGTAACTAATTACTATATGCCACTATGAATTCTATAAATTCATTATTTCACTTATAAAAGTGCGATAAAAATACCTCCCTGTCTTGAGTTAGTTCTATCCAGTCCACCTCACTACTCTCACTCAGTTCAATTATAATATTGTAGGTGACCTGGCGGTCTAGGGGTAAGGTGTCAGACTTCTGTGCTGGCAGCCGGGGTTCAATCCTCGGTCCCGCCATAGATTTATCTGATTACCAAACCCTTCCTTCACCTCTGACAAGACATCTTGTGAATGTGAGGAATTCCAGGCCTCCACCGTGGTTCGTATTCCACGTTAAACTGTAGGTCCTCCATTTCATCTCACAATCACCTTACCATAACACATTAGCGTAAGTGCGTATAACCCGAATGGGTAGTAAGACGCGGTGCTAATAATATAGATTATAATATTATCTTCCTAATTGCTTCTATCTCTTGACAATGGTCTCTTCCCATTGGGTTTGCCATTCAATACAGGAACATGGTTATAAGTTCTTCCATTCGCGCTGCTTGACCTGCCCGATGTAACCTGAGAGATTTGATTACCCTGACAATGTATAGTAATGATTACAGGGTAGGCATATTATTATGTAATAATTATATATAACATAAATAATTCATTTCTTGTCACACTATTAAGTGTTACTAAATTTCAAAATGTTTTCAAAACATAAAGAAAAAAGTGTTTTTTAACGAGTGGCATTGCACATATTTAAAACCGTCTTGTTTTGACCGTTATTTCTCTAACTTGGTGTAAAGTTTTATTCACTCCTAGTGTAAAATAAGATGTGACGGAATATAGGTAGGCGCGTCTGTGCAGAGGATACTCAACGTCTTGTTTTAAAGAGAAATAGGTTGCGACATTACCTCGGGCGCTGGTTCCCCATGGACGATACAGACAAGCTGAGCCTCGTATCCTTCCCCTGAATGCACCCAGCTTCTCTCGACCTCGATCTCAGGGGGATCTGAAACGTGAATATAAACAATAAAAGGTTAGAGTGAGCCACACAAACTTTCCATGTCATTTGTCTAAAAGTGGAGGTATTAACTCAAAGCACATAAAATATGTAAAACCAAATTATATATACTCGTAAACATGTCACCAAAAAGCATGAAAGAAAATAATATATACTGTTACAGAAAGATATTAAGAACAAATTAATATCTCGATTCACCAAAGAGAATCACTATCAATTTCCCGTATTTCAATTAGAAAAGTAAATGTTTGTCAACATAGCAGAGCTATAGGTTTTATAAAAATATATTTCAATTAATTAATTTTCATAAGTGATTTCGTATCTCATAGAATTTTGGAGATTTGACCAAATTGGAAAATTTCTGACTATTTAAATTACCATCAAAGTTATTTCCATGTGAAAATAAGAATTCCCAATAACTTATTTATAATGTTTAACAATGTCTAGAAACTAAATTTCATAGAAATTGTTTGATCAAATTTTGAGAAAATGTTTTATCTCTTTTCACCTTTAAGTAAATTAGCCTTAATTTTAAGATTTAAATAGATTTTCCAAAAACACCTCTGAGGAACCTTATGAAAACCTTAAATACCAAGTTTTAGCCCGATCATTAATTGGTTGCAGCTCTAGTCCTAGAAAAGGACTGACAAATGGCATTTAAAGAAGAAAAAAACGTTTTCTGGTTCAGGGCGTTTACATTTAACAAAATCTTGAGTGCAATTAAATTTTTTTTAAGATCAACTGACTTTCTTTATTTAAGTAGCGCGAGAAAGAACAAAAGAAGATATTTACTTAAGACATGTGTAACAAACTAATATACAGAGTCATTCAAAAGTTCGGATAGTAATATAAGCGGCGTATTGAGGGACTATGGAAGAATAACTTTCAAACAGGAATTCAAGTACTCCGAAGTCATCCTAAGTCAAGCGAGGTCATTGAAAGTGGGAAAATTCTGATTCTTTTCCGCTGAGATAAGACTACTTTTAAATTCTTTTACTAGCTAGATTTTGAATTACATGACAAGGTCCTATATTTCACCCATATCTGCAGATATCATCAGTAGATTTTAAAAAGTTTTCCGAACGAGATCAATTTTTTGAGAAGATTACTGTTCACGGGTGAAGCATCTTCCACCAGAGATGGTTTCTTCAAATGCCGTAGCAACCAAGTTTGGGCTAAACAGAACCCCTACGTCTACCGTTGTTCTCAACCAAGAGAGGTTCGCTGTGAATGCATAGGCGGGTAAGGTGATAGCACCTTTCTGAATGAACACATTTACTAAATCTTTCTGGATGAAATCAAATTGTGTTACAGCTTTTACAATATGTGCCACTTATCACGCGTCAGCAAATGTGGGTGCAACAAGAAGATGCACCAGAATACTTTTCTTTCAACTTAAGCGAATTTCTGAATGTATGCTTAATTCAGTGAAATTGTTTCTCACTTCCCTATCTATCTTCAATGGCCTCGATTGACTAAGTACTACCTCGGAGGACATGGATTCCTGTTCAAAAGTGGTTCTACTTTACTCCTTCTATACACTCCTTAAGTTTTGATCTTATAGTTTGAATCACCTTGTGTATTGTTGCAGAAACATAAAGAGCATCACATTCCACCACATAGCATAAATGAGATAATATACAATGTTACAAAAACATTTCTAAAAAGTAACCTCTTGGTTTACCAAAAAGAATGACCATAAATTTTACATTTCTCAGCTCGTCATTTAAGAAATAGATTGGCTTATAGCTCAAAAACATTATTGATTTTATAAAAAGAATCTCGCTTTCCTTTTTGGGGGCTCTGCTCCCAAACCTCCAGTGAGCTATCTTTGCAAGTGGATGTAAACTAATGTAATTCCAGAGCAGTTTACCGTGTATCCACAAGAGACCTCCTAAGAAAGATCCGCACCGACTTTAAAGTTGCTCCGACATTTTGATTTTTTTTTCGGGGGTTAAAAATTATATTTTTTAACTTTTTAAAATTTTTCCGTCGGTTAAAGTCTAAACGCTATAAGTTTGGCAAAATTCAAGTTTCTATCTCATATAGAAGTGGGTAAACATTAATGTCAGTCAGGTAGTGAGTCAGCCGTGTAGTTTAGTATTATAATATTACAAATGAATTTTTTTAAATTGTATTACATTTTTGTGATTATATGTTATAGAGTATCCCGAAGAATTGAGGAGATATGATCCTAATTGGAGATATCCGATATTATAATGAAGCCTCTGAATCATTTTCACGGGAAAACGAGATGCGCTTTGTGAGTTTAATGTGAAACAGTACCTAGATACGAGTTTTAAACAAAATCGTTACCACTGTTTCTATAAAAATTGATTTATTTCTCTTTTGACCAATACGTTAGCTACTATTCCATTAATTTTAGGGTTGGATATTTAGTTTAAAACAAACACTAGAAATTCTTTAAGGCCCTTGGTACCACGTTTTAACCCTATCAGTGAAGTGGCTTCGACTCTAGGCTATGATACAGACGGAGAGACAGCCCTAGGGCATCACGAAATCCATTTTTTTGGATTCAAGGGATCATGAAACATTTACATCCATCAAAATCTCGAAATTGATTTTATGACGATCACGATACTTTCTCTTTACGAGTGGTCGTCGTTTTTAACACTAGCTATGGCCCTCCTGAAAGATAATGCACTAGGGCAGTGTATACAACTGGAAGCCCGAAGGTCAATTGTGGACCGAACTCACTTAAAATATCACCCTTACAATATCCAGAAGGGAAATGAAAGGAAAGTTTCCGGTGGAAGATGTGAAATAGTTAATTATTGAAATAAACTTATTCAAGAAGGTCATTCTTGCATTAAATTATAAATTTATTTTATTAATAAAATTATATATATATATCTATAAAACTAAGTTTTTCGGTGAAAGTGTGCTCGCTTGATTATTTCACAAAATAAAATATTTGAGGAAAATATAATAAAATTTTACTCAGTAAAATTTGAAAGACTCAACAGGCAAAAAATTAAACTAATATAAGTATTTGATATCCTATAATTGTTTATTAAGTGATGTTTTACACCTATCTTACGTAATGGGATAACTAATTATTTTTTTTTTGCCAATGGTGCAAAGTGATAATTATATTTTGCCATATATATCAAATATAATTTATGTACGGTCTTGAGAAGTAATAAGTTTTCCTTATTTTGTTCCATTATGGTGTAGTATATAGTATTGACCATAGTGTAATGAGTAATTTAAGATTGTTATCTTTCAGGGGAAAGGATTTCACAATACATTAAATTAAATATGAATATATATCCCACAAATAAATGTCCGAATTTAAATAAATATTATGAATTTTTGTAACTTAATTTTTTTAATTGCTTTTGTATTTTATTACAATCGTATTGAAACTAAACATATAACTAAATAAAATATGTTTTAGTTCTTAAATCGATTAGCTTAAAACAATTTAAATATAATGCATTATTGAAATTTGCTTTTATTATATTTCATCTTTTATATTTACAGAATCAAAATAAGAAATAATGTTCTAATATATAATGCATTAAATCTGAAACATTTAAAGGGTTTATATCCAAACTATAACTATATTCTGAACGAAAGTTTTCGTAGATAAACTTTGATTATTCGGATTTCAATCTTGTTCCTTTTAGAATGCTAGGAATATTTACTAAACTTGTAAACTTTAGGTTGACTTTTTAACTCAATCTATGAATAGTAACAGGTAGTTTTACAAAGTGCCATTCTTTAGTATAAACGTCAAGGATGTGAGATAAATCTATATATACTTCTTTTTTAAAAATCATATTTCAAAGTTTCTCTTTTGATTTTGTATCCATCTACAAGCTAGATATTTATACTTTTATTTTCAAAAATTTTTTTTAACCAAAGACTTATTTAGAAAATATTTTTAGTATTAATTTTTTACCTTCCCTGTTTTCAGATTTATCCTCCCCCAGGTTGATTAAGTTTTATCAATAAAACTATTAGGTCAATCTTTTCATTAATCTGATTTTATTTAATTATGTTTAAAATTTAACTATATCAGATAGCAAGAGTCTGTACTATCTTTTTCCCCACTACACTTTACAAACCATTCGAATTATATGCATATGTAATAACCACATTAATTTGTTAGATATGAGTAGGAATTAACCTAGAGAAAGAGTACCCGCATTTACATAGAGGGATAGTGAAAACCCATTTAGGAAAAAACTCAGCACACAACGAGGATTAGAACCCTGATCTAACCGTCATCGGCAGTCTCATCTATTGCGAGAGTAGCGCGTTTGACCACGCATCCACCGCACCAGTTGAATTTCTTATTAATCCCATTATATTATTATTATTATTAGCACCGCGTCTTACTACCCGTTCAGGTTGTACGCACTTACGCTAATGTGAAATGGTAGGGTGATTGTGAGATGAAATGAAGGACCTACAGTTTAACGTGGAATCCGAACCACGGTGGAGGCCTGGCATTCCTCACATTCACAAGATGTCTTGTCAGAGGTGAAGGAAGGGTTTGGTAATCAGATAAATCTTTGCCGGGACCAAGGATTGAACCCCGGCCGCCAGCATAGAAGTCTGACACCTTACCCCTAGACCGCCAGGTCACCAATCCCATTATAATATGTCAATGTATCAGGAAATTCTTATTTTATTAAAGTGCTTTAACAAACTTAAGTCTGTATGTATCCTCACTTGTGTCCACCTTATTCTGTTCATATTCATCATCTCTTCCTGTGCCATTATCTCTCTTGCATCCATCTTGACGTCCTTTATCCATATGTTCATTGGTCTACCCAAAGTTCTCTTTCCTTTTGGATGTCCTTCGTATATTTCATTTATGATCTCTTTGTCTCTTAAGAAAATAAAAGGTCCCCACCATCTTATTCTGTACCCTTTTACTATCGCTATTATGTCAGAATCTGTGTACAACTGCCTTAATTCTCTAGAATTTTTACTCCTCCATCGATTATGGTCAGGTAAAGGAACAAAGATTTCCCTCAGCACCTTATTGTCAAAAACCAAAAGTCTATTCTCATTTCTACATGTTAATGTCGACGATTAGTATCAACATGTCCATAAACCACTTCAGTGGACGCGTAATCTAATTATCTTCTCTCGTAGTATATTAAACTGCCAATGACGTGGAGATCGAAATTAGAATATTGGTCCGTTGTGCTGAAGGTAGTTTTCACTTAATGGTTCTCCACTCTCCTTCCACTCAATTACGGGTACACTTCTCTAAATATTACCTTCCTGATTTCTATCGCTCAAACGGGCAGTAAAATTCTGTGCTAAAAAAAAAAAGTTAATATAACTTTAATGATGGTTCATTATCTATTTTCAAATTATTTCTCTTTGATATTAGTGGGGATTTCAGCATTTTCTTCACAGGAAATACAATTATTAAAACTAAGTTTAATATTAAAGATTAAAACCAAGAAAATATACTAATAAAGGAAATTATTATACTATAAAATGATTAGTATAAATGTATATTAATATTTTATTTATGCTTCACTTGATCTTTACTATTTACTGTCTTGTTTGTTTGTTTGTATTCTAGAGGTTAAAATCACTTGTACTTGAATCTAAAATATCCAATTAAGTTAAATAAGTAAATATTCTATTTAAATTATCGTTTTAAATTAAAATGAAATCATATTTAGAATACTAATATGATACAAGCCTGGAGCTAATTATTTACACATTATTACTTCTAAACTAAATTTTTTCAAAATTGTTTTCTCCTATGACATCTGGAACAATTATTGACAATCCTCCTAACGATAAAACTCTTCATGTGAGCTTACTAGAGTATGACGCACGTACTAGCGCTCCTGGCGGTGGCAGCTATCAGCTAAAACGACATGACCCCTCAATATGAAAGACTTGGGGCGAGTGACGCGTTTGGCGTCCTGCCCAGGAATTATTCGACTTGGACTGAAACGCAGATAAAATACAATGACCTAAATCCATACAATTGGGTAGAGTTGTTGGGGAAACTAATATTTGAATATTTTGTGGAACAAAACGATAGGAAAGACAGCCTTAAACACTAAGTTATTAAAGGCTTAAATAAATAAGTAAAGATGAGAAATGTAGTTTCAGATAAAGTGCATCAAATTTAATGTAAAACGAGGATGGAGAAATAGCAGCAATAAATCTAATGGAGATCACTTCTATTGCATCCATCCGAAATTCAAACAAAGACCTGCCTATACAGTTTTTTTTAGATTTATGCCTTAGAACGTGTGACTACATATACGTAGAATATCTAATTTAATTTAGTTACTAATTCCCCCTCCCCCCGCCCCCCATTTATTTAATGCATTTAAAGTGCACTTTATGAATCGATTGATCATATCGGCACACGACCTATGAGCTAACTAAAATCTAGAATAGACACAACATCCAGCCCCCAGCCATTAATTCATCACTGTGAAAGGGAAAAATAACATTTCACCAATAATACATTTTATACTATACTAGAAATCAAAACCGGGACTCGTTGCTAAGTATACAGACACTCTAACAATTGAGCTACTGTTTTAAGCAATTTTTCTTTTAGTATGTAGTTAATAATATGCTTTTAGCACCAAATACTATACGCATATTTCTTAATTACGCTAGTGTGTTAGGATGAGGCAAGATAAACTTAAAGGAATTTCATCCTTAATTTTGTGGAGGGGGAATGGAAAACAATTTAGGAAAAAACACCTTTAGTATTTGAAATTATGTGAAATTATTAGCACAACGTCTTACTACCCGTTCGGGTTATACGCTCTCACGCTAATGTGTAATGGTAGGGTGATTGTGAGATAAATGGGAGACCTACAGCTTAACGTGGAATTCGAACCACGGTGGAGGTCTGGTATTCCACACATTCACAAGCTGTGATTAATAAACATCTTGTCAGAGGTGAAGGAAGGGTTTGGTAATCAGATAAATCTGTGCCGGGACCAAGGATTGAACCCCGAACCCCCATCTCAGAAGTCTGACACCCTAAACACCCTTAGTACAACCGACTAGTATTCGAACAGTTGTCTCCCCGCCATCAGCAGTCTAGTCTATTGTGAGAATGTTACTTTCTAAATATATAGGTAAATCATAACATGAAATTTAAAAAAAAGGTGTGAACACAATAAACTAAGCTCCACTCTTCAGCAACCGACATTTTAAAATACTATGTGTGATGGTCAATTCTATACTTTGGAGCCCCCGGCATAAAAAATGGCTATCCAATACTTGCTGTTTAAAGTATTGTCAAATAAAGACCATTAGGTTGTATGGAAGGGAATACGAGAAAAGGCCAATATTTTGCAATTTATTTTGGCAAAATTATTTGGCCAAAGTAAATAAAATGTTACTCCAATATAGACATAGAATTTGATCAACAGCAGCTGAATATCCATCTGCCAAGGGTTTCCTGGAATTTAATGACAACCTTTTTCTCTTCATTTAAAAAGTCTCTCAACAAATTCCACTATGCTCATCATGGATATTCGGATAGTGTTGATTTCACGATGTGAAGAACATAAATTTTGCTCCGATAAAAATATAGATTTTAATGTTGGCAAAAATAATAGTTTTCCATAAAAACTTAAAACACTCTGGTCCTTTCTCGCATCCCTTTATATCCCACCTTAGTAAACTTAAATAGTATAACTGTTTTAAATAAACTCTATAAAACAATAATATTTAGTATAACGTATTATATACATGTCTAATTAATATCTGGTGGTATCCTTTCGATATATTTAATAGGACACATATTACATCAAGTATGGAGTTGCACGCACCGAATGTTCGTGAATTTAGTCAAAAAGGTATAGGTTTAATTCTCATCAACTGTACTAGTTTTATTTATTAAATTTACTTTCATTCTTCAGTCAAATGTAGATGAAATAAATAACTCTATTTTTCTTAGTTCTACTTTTTTATTTAAATTAATCTTCACTAACCTTTTTATAGGTAAATTTAGTGAAGGAGTTAACGGAAATTACTTTGAACCTAAAGTTCAGTGTTTAGTTATATTATTATTATTAGCACCACGTCTTACTACTCGTTCGGGTTATACGCACTTACGCTAACGTGTAATGGTAGGGTGATAGTGAGATGAAAATGGAGGATCCACGGTTTAACGTGGGATCCAAACCACGGTGGAGGCCTGGCATTCCCCACATTCCCAGAATGTCTTGTCAGAGGTGAAGGAAGGGTTTGGTAATAAGTTAAATCTGTGCCGGGACAAGGATTGAATCCCGGACCCCAGCACAAAAGTCCAACACCTTACCCCTATACCACCAGGTCACCGTGTTTAGTTATAATCAGACGCACTATGAGTGAAATTTAATTAACTATGGTTAACTCAAAATTAATTTTTGAAATTGAAAGTGATATGAAGATTTATAAATATCTAATTTTAATTATGAATCAAAATTTAAACGCAAAAAATTGATCATTAATGAAATACGCCAAAATTTGCTCAGAGAAATGCTAGAAGATCTGTTTGTTTAGCTGATGTAAGATTATAGCCCCACCCTCCCCGAATCAAATTTAGAGTGAATCACCCACTTCAGTGACCGTAGGGTCTAAGGTGTCACTTGTGTTTAGTGGCCATTAAAGACGAGGAGATTTGGGTTCGGATACCGTTCGGGTTTACTAAGGGAAGTTTTTGCTTAATGGTTTCCCACTTTAATTCTATGAAATGTGGGTAGATTACCTCTATAAAGCTTTCTTACTCATCCCTACCCCATAATAATAATAATATATGCGTACAGATGAAACAAGCAATAAGAAGTTCTGAACAAAAAAAAAAAATTAAAGTAAGCCACGAAAATGTCCTTTTTGATCCTGACTATTCAACTTGATCTATCAAAAAATAATACTTATAATTTAAAACAGTACAGCCCAATTTTATTCGGAAGGTCTTTTGAAAATAAACAATCATATATATTTAGATACAAAATTGTTAACATTTAGTTTTTATTAGTGTTACCATATAGGTATTGATAATATCAATCTATTATTATTATCACCGCGTCTTACTACCCGTTCGGGTTATACGCACTTACGCTAATGTGTAATGGTAGGGTGATTGTGAGATGAAAATGGAGGACCTACAGTTTAACGTCGGATCCGAACCACGGTGGAAGCCTGGAATTCCCCACATTCACAAGTTGTGATTAATACACGTCTTGTCAGAGGTGAAGGAAATGTTTGGTAATCAGATAAATCTGTGCCGGGACCGAGTATTGAGCCCCGGACACTCATTACAGAAGTCTGATACCTCACCCCTAGACTACCAGGTAACCTTTGATAATATCTATTAAAAGTTATCATTGCATGCAAAATACATTAAAGTATATTTATACTATATTTTGAGGAATTTGAGGTATCTAACGCACACTTTCTGAGCAAAATGATTCTATCATAACATGATCAAACACCCCCAGTTGTGAAGTTGTCAGTGCACCTACATACAAACCTAGTGGTCCGGGTTCGATTCATGGCTTTTACCTTTGGTATTTTCCCTCAAGGGGAATGATCCCAAAGGTCAGTAATGTTTGGTTAGTAAGGTTTAATTTAGGTTAAGACTCAAACTGGCTCCATAACATCATAACTATCATCACATCATCTCGTTGCGGGTACGTGCATACAAACTCATATGGTGTACCCTGGGCAACGTTCTTAGCCAACAGAGCGACTAATAGTCTACACATAAGACAACCGAATTGGAAGTCATGTTTCACCCAATCATATATTCCATACAATTTTAAAAAAAAACACGATTTTTAAACTAGCTTAAATCTAGAGCAGACACAACCACCATTTCCTGACTGTTATTTCATCAATGCGAAAAAGATAAGCACACATTTCACCAATAGACTAATAAAGTTTTCAGCCATGTCGTTAATCTAAATTGGAGCATTTATATCATCAAAAAAGACACGTTCCTGACTAAGTTAAGGAGTTGGACGAACGAGATTGTAGAGCTAGTTGTTTGAGAAAGTCCTTCCCATGATAATCTGACTAGCTTTCCTTACTCGTTTGAGTTCACTTTTTTTTTTCTCCACGAACCAGAGACAATTCCAGAGGTTTGTCCAGCCAGTCTCGCAATGTAAACTCACAACGTACAGACATCAAGGAAATTACAGTTTGTCCTATTTACCCCCTTTGGAATCGTCCTTACACTTAGGGTATATGACATGACGACTGTTGCCCGCAATAGGGACAACTTGTCCGCCATTGTTGGTGCGCTCTACCATTGTGTATCTTCATTGTGAGAGGCCAACCTTGATGAAAAACAAAGCATCGGTTTGTATCACTCCCTCAATGCCAGCTTGCACAGTGGTCGTAATTAACTCTTGGGCAAACGGAGGGCAACCGTTTATGTTATTTGTTATTAATTAACCATGAAGAGTAGAGGTATAGTCTGGTACATGTAAGAAGGTCTTCCTTGCCCAACGTGTATCCTCCTACGGATAGCCGAGGATAGTATAGATAGTAGATAATAATAATATTTAGCACCGCGTCTTACTACCCGTTCGGGTTATATGCTTTTAAGTACTAATTACTCTAATGGATTAGGAATTGGGAAGGTTGAATTGGAGGAAGGGAACCCGCATTTGCGTGGAGGGATAGGGGAAAACCATTTAGGAAAAACCACCCCCAGTTCACCCGACCGAGATTCGAACCTCGATCTCCCCGTCCTCAACAGTCGAGCTCAACACGACAAGAGCGTTAGCCAACTACGCCACCGAGGCGGGTTATAGATAATAAAGTTAAGACCAGGTGTCGCATCGTGGTACGGTATTATTTAATTTAAATTTGAAGACAGCCCACTTTGGTGGAAACATGGTCAAAGGCGTGACTCTAAAACAATAGACTAGACTGTCGATGATGGGGAGATCAAGGTTAAAATCCTGGCCGGATTTAATCTGGGCGGAGTTTCCAAAATTGTTTTCCACTCTGCCTTCATACAAATGCTGGTACACTTTCCTTTAATTCAACCTAAATAATCCTTAACGCATTAGCGTAGTTAGTACATAGGCGTTTACACAGAAAGGGTAGAAAGATGCGGTGCTAGAAAAAATAATAATTACAGGACAGTGGAATATAAGCATGTGAAACCTTATACGATATAGCGAAACCCGTGGACTTACTGGACCAACTGATTATATAAGAGCTGATTCGGTGGACACGCCGTCTAGTTAATCAATTAGTATGCTTTGTTAATGATGGGGAGGCTGGTATTTGATTCCCAGCTAGGGGGATTAAATTTTTATTTTCCTTTAAAAACTTACCTTGTTTATCCCTACCAAATTATAGTAATGATTATATATATAATTATAGTAATGATTATATATATATATATATATATCTTATAATTTACTGGTTTTGTTATAAGCCTATCTCAGCGCACAGTACATTAATTTGTACTCGCTCTAAGAAATTGTCACTGTGGATATACTAAATCTTTAAAACGATTAACTTAGATGATTTCCAGGTTTTTTCGCGTACATTTTATACAAATAAATGGTATGTGGTTAGAACTCCTGGTTGGGGAATTGCTGGCTACGTGGCTACTGATTTCTCCTAACGACAGAACACCTTGTTATCTAATTTATTACTAGAATTTTTAAATAATCTATTCAGTACTGATGGGGTAAGAGTTTCACCTTTACTATGAAGTCTTGATTAAAAAACAATAAAAAAATCCACGTTCAAGCGTATGCAAAACAACCCATTATATAAATAAATTGTTTAGCAAAATACTAGTGTGTTCTTTGTGCAATAAATGAGCGTCTTAATACTATACTTCATTCACGGTAGGAATTACTCTCTGAAAGGTCTTTTTTCCTACCAATAGCCTACTATATAATAAAATTCTGGTAGGGGAAAAGGCCTTTCAGAAAACAATTCATATGCTGAACAGATTTTAGATTCTTTAATGCAACAAACCCACCTCGGTGGTGTAGTTGGCTAACGCACTAGTAGTGTTGAGCTCGACTGCTGAGGACGGTGATAACGAGGTTCGAATCTCGATCGGGTGTACTGTTTTTTTTCCCCTAAATGGTTTTCCACTCTCTATCCACTTAACTGCGGGTTCACTTCCTCTAATTCACCCTCCCAATTCCTTATCCATTAGCGTAATTAGTATTATTATTATTATTATTATTAGCACCGCTTCTTACTACCCGTTCGGGTTATAAGCACTTACGCTAATGTGTAATGGTAGGATGATTGTGAGATTAAATGAAAGACCTACAGTTTAACGTGGAATCCGAACCACGGTGGAGGCCTGGCATTCCCCACATTCACAAGATGTCTTGTCAGAGGTGAAGGAAGGGTTTGATAATCAGATAAATCTTTGCCGGGACCGAGGATCGAACCCCGGCCGCCAGCATAGAAGTCTGACACCTTACCCCTAGACCGCCAGGTCACGCGTAATTAGTACTTAAAGCGTATGACCCGAACGGGTAGTAAGACGCGGTGCTAATTATTATTATTGTTATTATTATTATTATTATAATGCAACAAAGACTTGTGTCCTAGAATGCCTACACGATTATATTCAGGCGTTTCACGAATTTGACAAAGATAAAGGTGCGGCAAACTAAAATTAAATTGATTATGTATTTATAAATAACGGTAAATAAACATTCAAAACAATAATTTAACATCATAAAAAAAACAGGCTATAAAATAAATATGCCTTTGTCCATGTCCACACTAGTGTTGGTGTAGAAACGACCTCAAGTAAAATAGTTAAAACAATACTTATCCATACCCCTTTTAGAATTAAAGACAAGATGTTTGTTGTGATGCCCACGTATTATTTTCTCCTCCACTTCTATCTTTTTCATCCTATACCTTTAAAGGTGGAAGAGAAGAGAGTCAAGGTAAGTATTTTGGCAGATTCCAAGATTTTTTTATTTTTTTTGCCAAAATATTGCGTATATTATTTGCTAAGTCTATTTTTATAATTATAGTAATCTCATCCATTCTTGAATTAAGTAATTAGTTTATTTACATTTTAGCAGTAACTTTTTAAACTAGTAATTTTGTGAATCATAGACCTAAATCCTTCCATTTAAAAAATTCTAGGTTTGTCAGTTTTAGAATTATGTATATCATTTTTTTTACATATTTATTTTGGATTTCCAGTTGAAATATTTCCTTTTATTTCTCCCTGGATTTTAATTTAGTATTTTTCATTGGTAGTCAAGTTAGATGGAAAACAAATTAATAATATATTTACTAGTTAATTATTATGTTCATAAAAAAATCATTCGCGTATTTTACGACATCAGCCCCACAATATAGGCAAACATTTATTTAAAAAAATATGCCATGAATACTCGATCGATCACTCAGAATAATTCTAAATTAATTTAACTTGTATTGAACTACAAAACGATTAGAAAAAAACTATAGAGCAGCCGAAATATTGAAACTGGATGCCAAACTAAAAAAACCGTGTGAATTCTTTGCTCAGTCTATGTCAAAAAAATGCATTCCTACCAAATTGATTTAAAATTGGTTCACATACGTTACAGTTATTGCAAAACAAACATCTAGACAGATGGATGTGCTGACGAAATTCCAAATTGAAAAGTTAACATAGAAACTCCTTACGCTCGGTTAACAAAAGAAAACAGTTAACATCAAATTACGTGATTCCTATGACCACTATTCAAAAACCGTTAAAACCATTACCGTAACGTAACAAAAAAAACACATATTATACTGAAGCAATAGATTATTTATTGTGTCAGCCAAAAACACACAATAACTACAAAAATACTAAAAATATTGGCATTTACTCGCTTTATTATACAATTTTATGCATATATCAAGACCAATGTTTTCTTTTTATCACCGCGTTTTAAGCGCTTGGGCTATAAATATATGTATTAATTAATTATGATAGTCAGTTAGGGATTTATAAGGTTGAATGAAGTGAATGTCCCCGCATTTGAGTGGAGAAATAGTGGAAAACCATAGATGAAATACCACTATCAGTACACCCGACCAGCACTCAAACCCCTGTCATCGGAAGTCCAGTCTAATGTGATAATAACGCCTTTGACCCTTCAACCATCAAACCGGGTAAGATCAAGTTCTCTAGGCTAAACAGGATATAATCTGGTTACAAGAAAAGGGTATACGATGTTTTCCCGACAGCGGCCAAATGTTTTGCTGGTGGTGGATGGGACGATATGGTGTGTTTTATCTCTCTCTCTCTCTCTCTCTCTTTGACATGTGTTCAAAAAACGTTCTCGTTCTTTGATATCTTGTCGCAAGGGTTGAGGAAAGCATCACACAGTTCCTGGCACCCGTAACATCGGAAACTCCTGAAACATCTCCAGTTTCAGAAAGAAGAAGAAGAAACAAAAAAAGAACGGCCCATCGTAAATTCACAATATCATGGTCTGGTATATAAATGGCCCCACAATTTTACACAATATCTACTAGAATCTAAAAGTCAAAATAGACATATAGAAGAATAGATTCATTATTTTTACAAGTAAAATATATTTTATTCGTTTCTCTTATTCACCTGGAGTAGCAGAGTTATGTTTTAACTTGACCATTTGGTATTTTATATGAATGTCTGTCAAAATTTCTGGATCTTTGTAAACAAAATTTGACAGGGATTTTCTTTGATTCAAGACCGATCAACACATGCCCATGGTTTATCAATCTGGTTTCTCATTTAAAGATTGTGACCAAACAAAATATTATTTTTTTAAATATAAAATATATAATCTTGATTAAATTTAATTATAGATTCTAAGCCACTGATCAAGTACAAAGGTAGTTTCTTTAAAAATTCAGACATGCATTGTGGGACTGACCTATTAAACCATGTGTACCACTGTTCTTATCTATTAATATATTATACATTTATTTTCTGACAAGCTTTAAATTCAAAGAAAAAAATATGGAAAATGTTACAACTTAATATACATAGATACATATAAGATTCTAGTAACGATAATAAAATGAAGTGAGTGACGTCTACTGTTTACAGAACAGCTAGTAGGAACGTAGTCAACTCTTGGTTTTAGATAGTTTACTTATGCCTCATTAGATTGATCAAAACTCTTAAAGCCCAGACAGTTACTAATAAACTATTTAACAAAAGTATAGTACACAGGACGGACTTAATTTATTCTCCAGATTTATCTGATTACCAAACCCTTCCTTCACCTCTGACAAGACATCTTGTGAATATGGGGAATGCCAGGCCTCCACCGTGGTTCGGATTCCACGTTAAACTGTAGGTCCTCCATTTCATCTCACAATCACCCTACCATTACACATTAGCGTAAGTGCGTATAACCCGAACGGGTAGTAAGACGCGGTGCTAATAATAATAAAAATAATAATTTATTCTCATTTATTTCTTCTTAAAATAGAAAGATTTATTAAATACTTGTAATAATAAGTTAAAAGAAATAATATACATTGTGTCAGAAACACTCTACCAAAGATAATCAATGAATTAGTATACATTGTTACGGAAACAGTGAAAACAAGATAAACATCTATGTTTACCTAAGAGCATAACAATAGAGTCGACACTACTCTACCAATGAGAATTGGTATCTAAGCTTTTAATAAGGTTACCCTAAATCAATTTTATAATTAGATAACCTACCCTAAATTCAAAGAAAGTCTACTTACAGGTAAAAATAGAAAAAAAGAGATTTTCTCAAAATTTCCTCATGGTTTTGATTAAAATTAGTGTATAGGCACAATTCCAAGTTACAAACCAAATGACTTGTGTTTCCCCCGAGAAGATTACCTAAACCTTAGAGTTCACTTTATATAAGTGTGTGACTCCATTTTAGTTCATGTATCTGCAGCTATTTATGATACGAAATAATCTATCATCGCGTAGTTGTAGTATTACGACGAATAAAAATAAATGGCACGGGACTCTACACGGACTTTCTCATTCCACTGTTTAAAAATGGAGATATTTACTTAAAGCTCGTAATATATGTGAAACGAAATAATATACCCTAGCGAACCCAAGCATAAATTGCGCTATACTTAAGTAAAATATTTTTTGACTTCCGGTTAAAAATTTTATAATTATTTTATTTTTAAATAATATAATAAAGTACTCGACAGACGGACAAAAAGACGAACAGAAAGACGAAAATGCACAAACTAACTTTTCGGATTCAGGGGGGGTCATGAAACGTCGAAATTCATCAAAATCTTGAGGTTTTTTTTTACGATCACAATATTTTCTCTACCTGTAAGATAGCGAGAAAGAAAAAAAATTTAGTTGACTATGTATTTTTTTAAACCAATGGTTTCTGAGCTATTAACAAATACATACACTTTTCAATTTGAGATCTGAGAAATGGGGAGTTGATTGTTTTGCTCTCATAAGAACTGAGATGTTACTCTTTACTTTCTCGTATCAAGAGAAAGTATTGTATCCTTGAGAATATAATGAATCTTTACTTTTTGTGTGTGTCCAAACACAAACATGTAAATTTTACAGTTCTGTTATCCTCATGTTAATATGTATGTCTGTATATCTGTCTGTATGTCCCCATGTCTGCATATCAGTCCTCATGTCTGTATGTCTGTCCTCATGTTTGTCTGTCTCTGGCCGCAGGTTTGAAACGTTTTATTGATTTTATTCAAACAAAATCAAGATGTTATATGAGTATACCTTATAGCCTACCTCCTTCTGAATATTTTTGTTTAACTCCATATCTCGAATAAAGAGTATTTAACTGATGAAGGTAAGAATCCAGGATTTTCGTGAAGGGAGAGGGGTACGGGAGCTCTGCTTTTTTTTATGTCTAAGTTTAATAATCTTACGGATTTTTGAAAATGTATTTACATTTTCAGCAAATAATTTAATCAATTACTATTAAGGAAAATAAAACACTGATTAATGATGAAGAATTTGAAAAAAAAATTAACAATCATGTTTGTGGTTTATTTATGTTTTTTATTTATTAAATTATATGTTGAAATTGTTAACACATTTATTTACAGCAAGGTAAAGTGGCTAGTGAGATATTACATTACCGTACAACTAGTAGTATATTATATATAATTGATTAAATTTTTTAACTATTATTTTTATTATTAAAAATCTCTGGTTCGCCCTTGTACTAATATGTGATTTTCTAGTATTTCAAATTTTTTGAAAATGGTTTAAAGGACCTATTTTTAAATGAATATCTAGGGAGTGTTTGACCTCCCAAAATTGTATAGTTCGTTCTTGGGCTGGAAAAAATCTCTAAAGAGAAGTTTACTTATAAGTGATTTTCTAAAATTCAAAATATTTTGAAAATGACTTTTAACATTTTTGTATAAAATGTTTATCTGTTTTTACATGACAAATTAAAAAGATGTATACTTGTTTTTAGGGGGAATACTCGTTTTAGGTAAACCTTATAACTTTTTATAATTTGCATAATAAAAAAGGTTCAATTTATTTGTTTCAAAATAAGTACTTTTTAATCTTTTATACTATAAATAATTATGTATTTTTTTCTAGAAAACAATTATTTATAGAAGTTACTGATGACTTGAGATTTATTAAATTTGATTTTATTAACTATATATCTCTAAAAGTTTGATTAGAATTAGCCTTCAGAGATTATTTTACATGAATAATAATAATAATGTACGTTTATTATTTCTAAATTAACTTAATTTAGGTTTAATTTACTCAAGAAAAATTACATATTATATCAATAGAATTTTTTTGAAATTGGCCTTTAAGATTTATATCTTGATAAATAAAAATACATTTTTATTTTTACAAATTAAAAATTATTTTAAGGTAGTTTTATTTATTTTTTATTTTAAATTTGTTAAATATACTAAAATCATTCGATTTATTATGATTGACAAGATAAAATGTTGTTTGTTATATGGAAACTTTACTGAAAAACTTTTTTTCTATTTCTTACTTACAAGCTATAGTGCTTATTAAAATAATTTTTATCCGATTGTGTCGTATCATTTATTTTTACTAGGTTTCTGTAATAATGTGTATTAAATAACTTCAAAAATCCTAATAATTTCAAGCGAAAGTGTGTTGGGTTCGCCGTACAATTCATTTAAAATAACAATTAACGATATTAAAGGTTAACTTTTAACTCACTTTTGCAAAATTTGCCACAAAAAAAAATGGATACACAAACACACACACACAAACATTAGATTGTATTTTTAAATATTAAAACCAACTTGGATTAAATATTAAATATTTGAATGAACCAAAAAAACTAATTACGTATTTTTAAGTGGCAGATATTTTTTGTAGTGCGATCATAAAAGTGCCAAGAAGGTGAAAGTCAGATGCTTATGGAGAAAGGTTTAAGTCCGAAAAACAGCTATCTAATAGGTGTTTTTTTTATTCGCCAAGCAAGAGATATTTCTGTTTTTTCTTGGAAAGCATTCAATATATTACAAGTCTTATTTATTCCATTAATAAATATAACGATAGTTTATATAACACTCGGGCAAAATTTTGAATAGCTCCCAGCTCCTAACAACACCAACACATTATTCTTTAAATTTTTGTTTCAGATTATTTACACAAATTAAAAATACATAGGTACCAAAATATCGTGTGGACTTTAAATTGACATGTTGACACAACTTTCTTAATATTTAAAATTATATTTAACTTTAAATTACTATGAATACAAAGTAGACTACTTATATTAATTAATGACTTCATTACAAATAATTTAAGTACTAGTCTAAATTCATTAATTTGTATATATTCCAAATTATTTTAGCACTGCGAGGTTTATAAGACCTAAAGGAAAACCAACCCTTAGGCTTCGGCTCATACCAACTTTTCTAAGGTACACTGATTCAACTTCCTTGTTATCTGCGTAGCGTTGTCCTGTATCTCTACATATATATATAATCTGTCGAAAGGGGAGCTTGGCTTTGCTGTAAAACTACTCAAGACTGCAAGAGTAAGCTTCTTTAAGACCCACACAGGACCTCAAAAAGAACCAAAAACAAAACTAAAAAAAGACTAAGAGCTTCAGGCCGATGAAGACAGATAAAAAAAAAAAGTTTTGTTGAGGCGGAAGGGGGTAGAATTGAAGGGCGATGCTTGTGTTTTGGACTAAGACATCGATTACTGTAGAAATGACCGGCCGGAGTGGGAAGGAAATAAATTGAGGTCCGGAGGACCGGATATGGGGGGTACTTTGGTGATAAAGGGGGAGAAAGGAGTGGAGGAGTTGAGAGAAGGGGTGGGCCGGGAGAAACAATTACGTCAAAGTCAAGATACCCAACCATAGAGAAATTTACTGGTTCTGAAAAGAAGATTTTCTGGAGAATTAGATGTCACTATCTATGCTCTAACAGCTATGGTATATGTGTGCACGTAAAATATAAAAGGACCTTTAAGGTGGGAGTAGAAGGGTCTCGAAAAAAGGGCGGATTTTTCGCAATTTCAATTAAAAAAAAACTGTTTTTGCCAAAAGTTAATTACTCCAGTAGACACATAAAGTTTATTTTTATTCACATAGTGATGTCAACAGTTCTTGATTATCTGCCACAGCATAGCAGTATTAGATGAGAAACTTTTAAATGAATAGAAATATTTTTTACTAATGTAATAAAATATATATATATATATACTTTTACTTTTTTACAGTGATACTAATAAAATAATAATATTATAGTATATAATATAATATATAATAATCTTCTTTGACCGGGAAAATATCAATCTTTTAACCTCGGTTCATTCAAACAGTGTAAGAGATATCTGATTGTTGAAACCAAAGGAAGAGAAAAAATATATATATACAATCAGTAAAATCAATAATTAGACATAAAATATAATGTTAATTATTTTGTTGTATTAGTTTGTCCTTCTGGAAGTAAATAAGTTCTGACTTATTTAGGAAAGAGAAAATAAATGATTACAATAATCAAGAGTTGGTTTGACCTCACCCATATATAATTAGTCCATACTGAAACACCATCTTCATAAATGTGTTTCACTTCGAATTCTTCCACAAATTACTAGAGTATAAATATTGTAACTCTCACACACACCTCTTAGCTTCCTTTTTTTACTACTTTAACTAAAATCTTCCACCTTTGAACCACTATTAAATAACTGGAATTGGGAGCCCACATCCATTTGGCTCCATGTTGGACCACCAACCCCGGAAGAACTCTCCCTCACTACTATATCAAAACCTTCCAATCTTTTAAATTCAAAAATGTTCTATTCCAAGTCCAAAGAGAAAACAAACTATATATAAATAAAAACGAAAATGAATTGTTGGCTATAGACTAGTGAGAGAATAAAAATGAAATGTAGGTTTAATATAAGTATTTAAATATAGCCAATTGAATAAGAATAATGTTTTTAATAAAGAATTAAATGTCTATTTCCTTCTGTCAAAATTAAAAATCGCGCTCGTTTTTTCTTCCTTCCAAATCACGAGGTTCACTCCTCACTCGTTTGATAGCGCTGGGCATGCGTTAAAACAAAGATGGCCGACCTTCAAAATAAATACAGTCAATCACACTTCTTAAAAGGATAATTAATATGCTTAATAAAAGGTAAGTGTTCTTCCTTAAATCAAAATTCCTTATTTAAATTATTTAAAACAATGTTTTACGTTGTTCCTTCCGTCCTTTTACATAATTTAATATATGTAAACATTGTCATTAGTCAGGCCAACAACCAGCTGGTGAAATTCGAAGATTTCACACGAAACTAAATAAGAAAATAAATCAGAAATTGTTCACAAAAGTAGGAAAAATAGGGAAACACGAGGTAGGGTGGCAAATAACATCATACTAAATTATAGGACATCCTTGTCAGATATTCAATAACTGATGAGGTCAGCATATGAAGAGAATTCATATATTAGTTTATATTGGTGGAATATTTAATTCATGTTAGCTAGATAAATGGTTTGCCATAAAAACTGCAAAAACACTGCCCTTAGCTCGCGTTTTACATCTCCACCTTAAGTTACCAAATCTACCAATAATTATAATATTTATATGGTAAATTTGTTTTATACATTTAAAAAATAACCCAACAATGTTAACGTAACAAATTATGTTCTATTTTAATGCATTTTGGTTGAATTTGGTTGCCTATTAGTAAATATGCTTGTGAAGGAATATATATTCGTATAATAGAAAGAATATTAATAGTATACAAATAGAAGATTATGGTCACTATAATATAAACGTTATCAATCAATTTTTATAAAAACTTTCAATTTTTTTTTTATTAAGTCCTAATAGTTACTACTCTTGCAGTATATCTGAATGTTTGCACTTATAGGATAGGAATTAGGAAGGTAGAATTGAGAGTAAGTGTAACAGCACTTTACATTAGAAAGAGTGGCAGAATGTTATAAGAAAATACTAATTTAAAACATTACGTAGGGATTCAAGCCTTTACTTCTCAGTCCAAGACCAAAAGAGATTGGCAACTTAGCCCACGTGCCCACTAATACTTGCATTCTTTGTCAGAATATTGGTTATTGTAACGATGATAAATATATTTAAAAAATAATAGTGGTGATTTAACTTACGTACACGAAGACCAATTTTAGTAGCTTTCATAAAGAAAAAATAGCAATAATATAATCATAAACTCATTATCTTAAAAGTTTAGACATAATTTTATTTAAATTTAATATACGAAAGAGGATATTTTCAATTTATAAGTTTAACAACACTAAACACTTTACTTTGTTCTATTTGAGAATTTAAAGTAGATCTAAAATACTTGTTTGTATTTTATTAAATTTCAATGCCAGAATTGTGTGCAGTGCATTTGTATTCTAAAGATGATTCTAAAATTTCCATGGTAACGATGGGGGACAGATCGACAAAGCTTATTGTTAATAACTACATTAAGTTCCTATCAAGACTGAATAAAGATTTGTGCACATTGCTTATCCGTGAATCCATTCTAAAATGGTTATAAACGACCTTTTTAAATGCAGTTTTTATACAAATATAATTTAATATTTCAACAATGTTCCTTATCAGGAACATATATTAACTCTTTATCTCCATTAATGTTTAGTCAGAAATGATCCATGTGCAATAATATTTGTGTAAACTTACGATTCCCAGCCGACAGTATCACAGAATTGATAGGCATGTAATTCACGCCCTTAAAACCATTTTTAAGGAGTTTTAACAGTAAAATATACAAAAACAAATGAATGTGTTTATATTCCCCTTTTTATTACAAACAACTGAAATTTACTTTAAAAAAACACATAATTATTATCCCTACATATTTAGTTTCGTGTTGTATGGCTGAACCTTTTTTAAAAAAACTAAATACTGTGTAAAACTAGTAATAAAATTATCAGATATATATTTTTAATAGTCATATAAATGAGGCTATACTGTTACAGCGACTTAGTTTCGCCAAAACCGGATATGCAACTGTAATAGGAGAATAAATCATCTGAATTGAAACTCGTAATTAAATATTTTAATAGTCTAAAAAAAAAGATTATATCATTGCATGCACATAAATATGGCAAGCAGTGAGTAAAGTGTCTAGTATACAATTGTGCTTTTTAATTGATTTAAATATTATGATAAACTCTTTTTAAATCTGTTATTTATCTATACATTTAGAATGAAATATATAAACTGCATTGTACCGTACCATATGAATTAGCTTATAAAATATATTTTGCTACGGTTTATATATAATAGCAGAATGAGATTTTAATTCCAAATTATTTATCACTGGTGCTACAATATTTTCTCAAAGCTACATAATCAAAAACAGTCAAGAAAAGGGTAAAATTCTAACGCTTACATATATGGTATAATATAATCTCAGATTCTGGCTTAAAAAAATGATTGAATACGTCTGGGTACGGAAAGAACCCTGGAGATGCCTATGGCAAGAGCATTTACTATGCTAAAGGTCCCTAGTTCGATTCCCGTATCCAGGTGTAATTTTTAAATTTAAGAAATATGACCATACTTGGCAACTATAACTCGCATCAGCTACCACGTGGTTCTAGACGTTACAATAGACTAAACTTCCAATGACGGAAATATTAGGGTTCTAATCCTAGTAGAGTGGTTTTTACTAAATGATTTTCCACTCTATCTCCACATAAATATGGCTACACTTTCTCTAAATTCAACCTTCCTCATCATTAGCTCATTAGAGTAGTTTATACATATGCGTTTGACCTGAAAGGTTGCGAGGCTGGAAAAAATAAGAAAAGCTATAATAGTTTGGCTATTAAATCCATTATTAGATATATTTATGGTTTGTAATTATATAGTAAAAATAACTCAAATTTTAATGGGCTTAAATCCTAACCTCAGCCTTCAAGTTACTAATAATCAAAATTATTCTGTGTTAAGTAGTTTTACTAATCACTAAACCAAATGACCACTTGTAAAACTTTAAGTTTTGTATTATGTGTAAGTTCTGTATTAGATTAAAATTTTATAAAAATAAACGAGATACAGACCAATACTATTGGGAAGGGTCTTATAGTATATCTATAAAAGTGTAATACATCAGTATAAACTTTTGTATATTCATACGCTAGGTAATGTGATCTGAATATTCCACTCATGATACATACAGGATGGGTCCGAAATAATTAAACCGTTTAGTAACTTGAAAATTAACACGTTTATTGAAAAGAAAATATGAATTAACTAAATAAAAGCAAACTAGATAGGTACTAGACTTTTTCATTTTTTGAAGAAAACGTTACTCAGGTGAGCTCCACTGGAAGTCATACAAACCTTAGCACGTTGTCCGTCACTTTTCTCAACCTAGATCGTATCATTCTTTCCACCCTAACCTATATTATTAATAACTATAAATTAAGATTAATAATATAGTAAAGTACTATCCAAATCTCCAGCAAATAAATTATGTTTTATTTTCTTAGTGACCATTACTATGAGAATGGGACTGGACTAAAATCAGGTATGCACTAATACCAGTGGACAAACGGTCTGAATCATCAGATTTGCAATTTATTGCGTTTCAAGTTGATATTAGAACCTCCACGTTTTTTACACAAACTCGCGTTTTTCACTTGGATTTTCACATTTCATTTATCCGCTAATTAAGATGCAATTACTTTGATATACGACCTCCTCTTCTCTGCTCTTTATATTAACACTTTAATAGCCATGGTTATTAAAATAGTAATTAATATAAACAACAAAAACTAATGGGTAAAGCTTGAAATTAAACTTCATCTAGACTTTTATATAAATTCCATCCTGAAAAGGGATGCAATTCTATCTCTCGTTTAAACGAGACCCTCTCTCAATCCCCTAATCAAAGCTGTTTAGACAGCGCTCTTTATACCAACCACTTTTCAAACCCACCGCCCTCTATAACCCATGAATAATTACAGTAGACTTAGCTAATGGCAGTTACAAAATTGCCGTTGATTAAAAGTAACCTCTTAGCTCTTTTTATAAGGAGGACGTTGGAGAGGTGTACTATCAAATAAACACAACCTATTTTATGATAGATAGTGTGGATTTCAATAACCTTTTTGACGTGTATTTTGACGTATTCATATGACTTTTTTTTTCACACAAAATCAAATAAAAAATGGGTGTATATTCCAAATGGGAAGTCAGATACATTTTTTTTTATTTAAGAGTCTATTGGTCACTACACTAAAATTAAATTAAATTTAGATCAAAATTTAAATAGTTTTTACCCTTGTTTTTCTTACCCAAAACCAATGGGCACGGAAAATAGTTTGTCTATCTCATCTAGTTGGCTTTTCTGGTGATTTGAAATGAGGGCTATAATCTGAAGTTTGTGTACTAAAGTGGGTTTTTTTTCCTTTTAGGAATTTTTCAGTATTCTTTTATGAAAATGTCAACACACTTCCTTAAATTTATATTTTCCTCATCACTATGTAACAGTGCAAATATTAGCATAATACGAACGGTTAGTAAGGTACTTTGCAAAAAAAAAAAAGGTCACCATTAGTTATTATTAAACATTAAAAAAATAACTACCTTGTTAAATCTTATAGTTTTTTTTCTTGTCTGCGTTAAATAGCCAAGCTCTATATTAGTACGTCTGGTACATAGCAAATAAATCCAAAAAGCTGCACTTTTTGATTGGAATATGCCACTTTCTGTAGTCGTATGTAATGGGAAAAGAGACCTTTTCAGATAGGGAGCCACTTGAAAATCCGTGCAGGACACCAAAATGGCGGCCATTTATAGCCGCCATTTTAGTGTTCTTAATTCCATGGTATCTCAGCTTCTAATATTCCGATTTAAGTTTTTTTTTTGTTTGAAAGCTCTTGCTAAACATAAACTAATTGGTTATCATATACTTATCTCTAAGCTTTAAAGTTTCTCCACAATTTAATAATTTATGAAGATTTCACTTTTCTCACAAATTTCATTGCTAACTATCTTTCTTATTGTCCATAGTATCTCCTTTATAGGTGATATAAAAAAGAAAGGGCATTATTTTTTATTTCCATTGATACCAAGAAAATCTGTTTTAATAAACTACTGATTGAGAAATTACTGGTCAAATGAAACTAGACTTTGGTTTTTAATATTTCGTTTACTTTACTATTACAATAAGATAGTAACATAATGTTTACAAAAATATTCGAATAATAGGAATGCTCCTGCAAATTAACTTCTTCTTAACAGCTTAAATATCTCTAAATAAAGTTATCCTCTTCCTCATCTTCTGAATCATACCTGGAACAAAGTAATTGCACTTGAAAAGTTCGGTCTTATTCTGATCGCAGCAGCAGAGGAAGTTATTCCAATTTTGTGGTAATATATTTCCTTGTGATACTTGGCGACGAAGACCAAAGCCTCTCTTCTCTCTCAAAAATGTCTTCAGGCAAGTTTTTGAGTAAGTATCCCAAGAAATGTGTATTCTTTTTGCATGAAACCTCTCAGAATCATACAAAATCCTGTTTGAATTCTGTATTCTCCAAATGTCCGTGATGTTTTGGGTGGAAGAGCATGTACTAGTGCAGCTCCATCGTAAATTATTGTGTCACAGAATCCTTCAAACTGTACCGGATTAATGGTTTCTTCCAGGATTTTAAGTAGCTGCGATTTCTGACCTGATCGCAGAACACCATTTGAGGAAAGAGAAAGTGGAGCGCTGGTGTTTTCATGTTCAAAAAACTTGTTCAGATCTAAGTCTCTGTTTTGACTTACAATGAAAGCCCTAGAGAAAAGCTCAATATCATTTCTCAAGTCAGAAATCATCGAGGAAGATTTTGTATTCTTTTTTGCAAATCCAAAGAACTTGGTCCCATTTTTCTGCAATGGAGCAAACACACTCACTTTTGCTTCCTTACTCAAACGTTCTTTCACATAGTTGCTGTACAGTTGTAACGCTTTTTCTTCAGCACCTAATAGAGCTTTAACTCGCTCTTTATCCATTATAGCCTTAGTGTCCCAAACCACAAGATCACAGGAGTTTATCTCAAAAGGATTTCCGAGTTCAAGAAAGTTTCCTTTTAATGAATATTTTTGGTCTTGAAACTTGTTCTGGTAAGCGGTATATTGTTCATGGTGAACAATCCTGTCAGTGCTGTTTGTTCTGCTCGTTGACTCAAACTCATCCAGAATGCTGACTAACTGCGGCCCAGCCAGCATCCACCTTCTTAACATTGCTGGATCTTGCAACAGACCAACAGCACCATCATTTCCCTTTATGACAGCATTGTTTTGTTCATGAGCCTGAACCACAGCGAGTGCAGAAAAGGGATTTTTGTTTTGTGGATAACAAACTGGTCATTGCTAAAGTACTCATGTACACTGGGTGCTGTGTCTTTTAGTTCATGTAAGTATTTTATGTGGATTGGCAACCAACGAACATAGTGGAGATGATCCAGCAGGAAAACCCAAGGCGCTAGTTTCTTCAATATTTGGGTGAACAATTCATAGTTACCATTCCTGATCGACCGAACAAAATATAAGACAAGTATCTCCAAGTTTAACACTAAAAACCAGAATCGAAATGTTGGAGAGTTTGAACGTTTTTCTTCAATCCATTCTTCAAATGATACTTTTGGGTCTTCTAGTGTAAATGCATCTTTGAGCAGACTGTATAAAACAGCAGCAGCAGTCTGATGATTTGCCCTTGCTTTTGTTAAGTGAGTAACTTTAAGACACGCCTCTGCTCCCGCCTCTGTCTTGATTCCAGAATTTACCACCAAACTAGTCAAGCCACTACCCTCAAGAATCTGGCCAAGCACCTTCAGAAAGGCCTGCTCAGTATGAAATGCTGCAAACATGGCTATAAATTTGGATTCACCATAAAATTCAGGCCAGTTCCACTGGATGGATTTAGTCAAGGCAAATGGAGGTTGATCCACACATATGACAGGAATTTGTCTTGGATTTAAAAACGCTGTAATTTTTCTTATTTGATCCATCCCATGCTTCAGCATTGACGGCGAAGAAGAACTTTCATTGAATAGAGGTAAAAGAGAGTTACGTGTTAATTCAAATGATGAAGAGCCTACCTTTGAAGCATAGAACGCTGCCCAGGAAAGATCTAAGGGCCCATCTTTTCTGTCGCTAAGAATATGGTCTAGCCATTCCTGTTCCGTTTTACACTCGGATCCAAATTTAGAAGTTGACATCTGAGAACAGGTGATCTCGCTTGCTATTGGCACAGGAGGTTGCTTGGAAGGCAGTGTTACAGTCTTGACAACATTGTAGCTGTCTGGAAGCTCTGTCACTTTCCTGTTACTTTGATCGACACACGAAATGCTTGTGGCGAAATTACGAGGCTCACCAACTTCTCCTTCGCCGGGAATTTGAAAGATAGAAATTGCTTTTCCGTGGTAATATGATTCTGAAGTTGTACTGCTGTAGTTATGATCCATGTTATCGTACGCACCAATCACAAAGAGACCATGAAGCAAATTTGAGGGGCAAAGGACACCTTCTTCTTGAGCTCTCTTAATCTCCAAGTGAGCCAGACTTGCTGTTATCTCCATAATTCTGTTTGGTGATATTGAGAGGCCTCTTTTATGCATGCTTTCAATTATTGTATTATTTCGTGTTCTTCCAAATATAGACAGGCACACGTATAATGGAACTGGTGGTTCATGACTTTTCTTATGACGAATAATGTTGCCTTTTGGAATGTTTTCACTGTGGATGAAAACTATTAATTGGCTGATAGTCAAAGCAGGCTGAGTTGCTTTAGTCACATTCTCTGCTGAAGCATAGCCATGAAGTAAAGAACACACTAAAGAGAGAAGTGCCGGAGGAACGCTTGCAGCTTGTTGATCATCGTTCAGATGACCATCAAACGTAACTTTGTGCTGGGTTATGATCTTTATAATTTTCTTAATAAATCTTTCACATGCCACAGCATCATCATTAAGGTTTTCAGAGTGAAAATATTTAAAAATATTAGCACCATACTATAAAGGAAGTAATGTCTGCCTGAAAGTTGAGCTTTGAACTGTGGGAAGTGATCGCGAATTCTCTCACGAAAACGGGTGGTATGTGTGTTTGGAAGGTCTTTACTTTTCATTCTCAGAATATTTGCAAGGCTGTTTGCATATATAATCTTTAAGTGAACCATTTTGAATACAATCTCAGTATTATCAGATTCAGGGCCCTTGTTTTTCTCTCTTATGAAGCGTGTAACGGAAGCAAATGCCATAGTCTCGCAGATAGAGTTGACCTCTTCTTCTTTAACCCCAATTGATGCTCTCAGACAATTGGTCAGGTTTGTGTAGCACTTCGAGTGTAACTTTGTTTCCTTAACAACCAAATCGCCACCCTCTGGGATTATTTTAAGGTTTGTATTATTGGTAATATCAGCACATCTATTAAGTTTATCGTCTTGTAGGGAAGCAATCTTATATAGAGGTTTTCGAGTAATGCCCTTTTGATTGCATATAAAACATATTTCGTCTTTCATTTTAATAAATGATGTGGAACAACGCATATTCTTTGAGGTGTTTTCATCTGGCTCTGATAAAGTCTGTGGACTGTTCTCAGATGGATCATTTGGCGCAAAGAAGATGAACGTTTGCGTTTCTTTGCTATGACTAGTTTTGTTCCGTTGAAGTTAAGTGTACACTTTTTATGCCACTTTACTTCTTTTATTTATGTTCCTTCTATACCTTCACCCTCATTTAACTTTTGTACATCCAAACCATGGGGCAATGCACCAAAATTATGAAATTCTGTTAAATTTTGCGAAAGCGTTTTGTAGCCAGCACCAACAAGTGCTTTTGCAGTGTGTAAGGCTGGGAAAATCAAGCCTTCATCACTAGATTCTTGACAAATGCAACATTTGGTCCAAACTATAACACGAAGCTCAAGTGGAGATTCAAAGTCAAAAATTGCCAGCCGAAGGCACCTTAAAGTCATTTCGAGAATAATTCAATTCAGTCTAATCTGCAAAAATGAATGTTAAATGATTTATATGAGTATAATTTTATATTAGAATGAAAACAAATGTAAGAGAAATCACACACAAAAAACAAAACAAATAAAAAAACGAGACAACACTAAAATCAATTTTTTTTAATTATGAGGAAATCTTAAGGCTTAGAGAAAAGTAAATAGGATAAAATATTTTACTCAATAAGAGCTTTTAAACAAAAAATTAAAATCGAACCATTAGGAGCTGAGATACAACCAATTCTAGGACTCCAAAATGGCGTCCATAAATAGCCGCCATTTTGGTGTCCTGCACGGATTTTAATGTGGCTCCCTATCTGAAAAGGTATGTGGCTCCCTATCTGAAAAGGTCTCTTTTGACCTCATTTATGACCACAGAAAGTGGCATATTCCAATCAAAAAGTGCAGCTTTTTTTATGTACCAGACGTACTATATTGTTTAAATATTTTGAAAAATAAAGTTTTGATAACATTTGGCTACTTAGAAAACCAACCCATCCTGAATTTGAGATGCAAATAGTGTCCAAACCATAAGACCGGTACTTGGAAATGATTTTAAACAGCAAATATAAAATTTTAACGTGATAGTTGTAAATTAACTATGTCTTTGAATAAGTTTCATATTTATACAGTGTATGAACCTTCAAACAAGGTAAAAGCCAAAATGACGGAAAGAATGAAGGACGGGAAAAAATTGCTGCTTAAAGTTTTTATGATGAAATACGAGTATGATGAAGAGTTTGGGGAAGTTAAAAAAAACTTTGGAGACATTGGAAAAGTGAATAGGAGAAAATTGTGGCTTTCACGCAAGGAGAACTTTAAAAAGAAAAAAAAAAGAATGTTTTAGGTAATAAATGTGAAAAATGGTGTGAAGGAAACTTATATGTTGGATTTTTATTTTCAGAAGTTTAGAAATTGAAATTGCTTTTTCAGTCTCTCATATCAAGAGAAAGTATTGTGAATGTGAAAAAAATTGATCTTGAGATTCTGATGAACCTTTACGTTTTATGTGAATATGAACAAAAAAAGTGGATTTAACAATTCTGTATGTCCCAGGCCACGTGTCCAAAATGGTAGCATGGGTTTTATTCAAACCTTTTATTTAGTTTCTATGGGGCTAGACAACAACATAATTAAAATAGTTTTTTCTTTTTTACCCTAACTCTTAAATTAAGGTTTTTTTTATTCCAAGGGTATTATTTTATCCAAAATTTTTTCGAAAATAAGAATAACAATTTTGTCTAAACTATAAATATAGGATTTATTTAACATGACCAAAGCACTTTATAATTGTTTTTCGAACAAAATTATTTGAAGAATAGTTCTCTGATGGGAAATTTTTGAAAATTAAATATATTTCAAAACTAGCTGTAATGAATATGCACAAAATGTATAACTGGAGATTGTGTCGTATGACAAATAACGTATAATTATTTTTATAAGGGAAATTAGCGTATGGGTAGTTTAAAAATAGAATTTTTAATTTGAATGTTTTAAAAAATGCCTTTTTTGATTTGTTTTAAAATGGATGCTGGATTCTGTTAAGTTGCTCGTAATAAAAATCATTATATAGATAGTTTTATTGAAAAAATCATTAATAGTAGTTAACAAATAACTGATTTATGTAAATATATATATATATATATATATATATATATATATTTAAATATAGCTTCAACGATTTGACCCAAAATTGGTATTGGGGAACTATTTTAAGCTATCAATAATAATAATCTATTTTAGTTTATATAAAATAAATTAATATAAGAGTAGGTATGACAAATCATAAAAACATTGCATTTTTTTGGAAAATGACCTTAAAGATTGAATCCAAACAGGGTATCTGAAAGTAAATTTTCATGACAAATAATAAGTTTTTATTTTTACTAATATTAACAACTAATTTGTATTTGAAAATATTATTTTGTTTTAATATATTTGAACAATTTGGTTTAAAATGTATAAATAAAGAGTGAATGTTGGTATTAAAAGGATGATGTTTATTATTATGAGGAAAACATAATTGAGCGTAAATTACTCTAAATATATTTTTGAAAATCATCTTTGTAACAAAAATACACAATATGAGAAATTGTGTACGATTGTGTGGTACCATTTATTTAACATCATATTCTGAATTAACTTTTGCCTCGGTGGCGTAGTTGGCTAACGCGCTAGCCGTGTTGAGCTCGACTGCTGAGGACGGGGAGATCGAGGTTCTAATCTAAATGGTTTTCAACTCTCCCTCCACGCAAATGCGAGTTCGCTTCCTCTAATTCAACCTTACCAATTCCTAATCCATTAGAGTAATTAGTACTTAAATCGTATAACCCGAACGGGTAGTAAGACGCGGTGCTAAATAATAAAAAATAAATACTTTAATTTTGGATGAAGCTCATAGAAATAATATTCATCTTTTGTGACGCTGATGAACTAAAATTAAATTTGTGTTTAGTTATTTAAATACTTATAGCCTTGGTAGGACAGAGCCGCAATGGATGCTGGGGCTCAATTTAACCTTAATAATTACTTTTAATATATAATTAGGTATATGTATACATATATGTATTAGAACTACGTCTAACTACCTGTTTAGGCTATAGGCATTAGTACTAAATGCGCTAATGACTTAGAGATGATTGAGGGGGAATTAATAGGAAGTGTAGCCGCATTTTCGTGAAGAAATAGTGGAAAACTATTTTGTAAAACCACCCTACACCCACCGGGATACGAATCCCAATCTTCATGTGACCAGGAGTCTAGTCTATTGCAAGAGTGACGCCATAGAACATGCGGCTCCCGAAGTGGGTTATTAAATATTACATTGGTTTTGGGTTCAATCAACAATCAATAATTAATATTTTATTCATGTTTTACTCACCATCTGGGCGATACGGATCTAATTACACTAATTGGGTATAGATAAGGAAGGTTATTTTTAGAGAGAATCTACGTTCATTCACGTGGAGGAATATTGAGTTCTAAACCATTTGATATTAATTATTCTCGCCACATGAATCCCAGATTTGAGCCTAGGTCGAAAATATCAAATTTTATCTACTGTCACAATCTTATTTTCATTGTAAGAGACCTATTTGACAGCTAGATATGATACTAGATTTATTTTCATTTGTTAATATGTCAATTAATGCGATATACAACTGTCACATTTGATATATGTTATCAATACCCTTAAAATAACACTAATATAATAATTAGTACAAGCTTATCAATTTTGATTGAAAGATACATTTCAAGAGGACCCTTACTGTGAAAATTGGACTAGACTGACAACAGGTACACGTTTACACCAGTGATTTAACGGTCTCAAGTGTCAAACTTGCAAGTGGCTGGATTTATGGTGATGAAAGTAAGTCGATTCGACAATCTTGTCCGTGTGGTTTTCCAAAAGACGTGATGTATACTTAGGCTGTCCCATCTCTGGCATCCAGAGTGCACTTCTTGTTTAGCTAATTATCCCTTACCTTTTAATGTAAATATGTGTATAGCTCATATTGGAACTAAGACGTCAATAATAGCAATCCAGATACAGAAATGTGGGCTAGAAACCTAATCAACTTTAAATTGCTAGCCACTTATCTTCGTATATATTAATAAAATGAAAAATTTGTTAGTCTGTGCTGAGCATTGCGTAATATATACTGCTCTCAGTATTATAAAACTTTAAAAAATAGTAGCCCCTCTCCAGAAACTTGTGCATCTCAAAGGCAGAATTTTAACAATTAGATTATATGTTTCTAATTGATTAAAAATTGGGTCGGAACCAAAGAAATATTAATAAAATAAAGATTTGTTTTTTTCTGTCATGAACAATGCGTGAAATCTACAAAACGCAAGAGTTAAAATATTCTAAGAATTATGAAAATGTGAGAATTCAAACAAAAATTTTAAAATTCACATTATATTTTGTTTGGTCAATTTAATGTCCACTTACAGTCACTAAACTAAAGACAACTCCGGGTATCACAACTAGTCATTAATAATTCAGATTTATAATATTTAATTTTTAACAATAAGTTTGTGTTGCGTCCTATATGATCAAAGTTGTTGATATTGCTACTATAGTGGGGAGCTGCTACGTCGGCACTATAAAAGAAGACGGGACTCTTGGTCAAGCAACTGATTGGACTAGTCGAAGATTGTGTGTCTCGTTATGAAGAACAGAAAACAGTTTGATTAAGATACCTTTACATTTTGACTCATGCTAATACTTTTAAATTTTCATTAATGTTTTAATTCTAAGTTTAAAAAAAAAATTAATAAGATAAATACCATTTATATTTTTGTCTACCTGCGTCGGTGATGGATTGTCTAACGCGTCACTTTCATGACAGTATTAATTGACGATGACCAGGAAATTGAGGAGTGAATCTCCGTTGAGTGTACATATGTTTTTTTTCTCCCTTCATGCTAATGTAGATACATTCCCTTTTACCATTTTACATTCAATAACCCTATTTCATAAGTATGTGTATGAACCCCAACGGGTGCAAATTACGGTGAATATAATGAATTTTTAATCTATTTTAATGATTTACGCTGGAGTAAAAAAAAAAAAAACTATATACATTCAAAACAAAATATTCACAATATTACAGAATTCAAGAGAGCTGAACCTCATTGGCGTAGTTGGCTAACGCGCTTGTCGTGTTGAGCTCGACTTCTGAGGACGGGGAGATTGAGGTTCGAATCTCGGTCGGGTGAACTGGGGGTGGTTTTTCCTAAATGTTTTTCAACTCTCCCTCCACGCAAATGCGAGTTAGCTTCCTCTAATTCAACCTTCCCAATTCCTAATCCATTAGAGTAATTAGTACTTAAAGCGTATTACCCGAACGGGTAGTAAGACGCGGTGCTAAATATAATTATTATTATTATTATTATTAAGAGAGCTGAATAGTTGAAATGAATGAATAAGTTTGTTTAGAATCATTTATGAAAATAAAACTTATATACATTACATTTTTCAAAACAAGGACATACTCCAATAGGTATCCATGAATTTATAAAGACGTTAGCATGCAACAATGACATTGAAATATTGATGACGTGGGAGCGGCTCCTTAAAGGCTCACATACAAGAATTGGAGTGAAGGGGTGTGAAATAGGAAAGAGGAGAGGGATGTTGAAGTTGGAGTAGAAAAGAAGAGGAGGTTGTAACGGATGTTCAGTATTCGAATATAAATGTTTAGGTTGAATGACAGAAAGACCAACGAATGCCTTGTGTATTCCCAATGGATCAGCCTTGCTCAAAGTGGTGGCCTTAGAAAACATATTTATAAAAGATACAACTACCAACCTCCACCCTATTTGTATCCATCTTTCAGTCCTCTTAACATTTCTCTTAGCCCAATTTTTAATATTTAAAATATAATATATTTTTATATATTACTTTATATCCCAACAATAAGTGAGTTTTTAATTTAACTTACACGTATGGATTTTACTTATTTTAAGGAGGGTTTATACATATTGTGTAAATATCCTATGATAATATATATTTTAGTAATAGTTTGGCGTTTGTTATTTAATCTGTCAAACTCTTTGTCTAATCAGCAGAGCAACTGTCGTATCAACTTTAGGTTCGATGTTTGAAACAATTAATGAGAAATTGGAGTTTCTTGTATTACTGTTACGAAATTATGGCCAAAAGAGTAGGTGTAGTGTCTGTAATAGAAATAAGGTTTTTAAATTGTATGCGGATAAACTTTGTAGGTAACTACAAATAATTTGATACAGAACATTAATTTGCTCTAGAAATCGTTGGAATAAGCTATAAAGGAGTTCCCCTTACTTTTGTGCACCTTTTGAACACGAGTGCGATGTATATAACTATATTGATCTGAAAATACGTCACAATCAAGTACCAAGATAATAACTTAATTCGCAGTTACTTGAAAAATCAACCCTATAGCTTTAAGACCAAAATAATGTCCTCTAATAGTTAGTGCAATTAATATTATGCTTATATTAGTACGATAAAGTTGTTTTACGATAGTAAAACTAGATGATCGAAGTGAATAATCATGATAAAGAAGTTGCATTTTATTCAACTGCTATGATTATTAACTGGGAGAGGGAAGTAGATTAAAATATGGATATATTACCATTAGGAAAAGACCCGCTAACCTCCAAGTCAGCTTCAAATTACACAGTAATATAGTATATTACTCGTCGTGCAAAATCGTATACCAGCCCCACGAACGGAATTGGGAATTATTATAGGTAAACACCAGTCGATAATAAAACCTGCTAAACTAATATCAATAACACTCTTTAACAAAAGAATGTCACACGCTAGACATACATCAACAAGCCATTAAGAGATAGTCTATCTATTAATACTTAGTGCGCCATCTACACACGTGTTACCGGTATGTTTGACCAAAAATGGTGAAGTTAAGATGGGTATCATGCAATAACGAGGCTGAACAAGCCTGAAATACCAGTCATGTGCAAATAAAGTCAAAGAAGAATCCAAGTCAAGTTTAGCATATGCCCTGCTACAACATCTGGCTATATCCAATATCATTGCTGAGGGAATAACAGGTCTTATTGAGAAAAGCTTTATCTTTGCTCTCTTTCGATCAACTGTTGCCAAATCACCTCGCGCTCAGTTTTATCTAAAGGTGGTGTGTTGGGGTGAGGAGGAGCTACTGGCAACCTTGACTAACCAACGTTGCGAAAATTGTCTTATATCTGAGGTGAGATTGATCACAAGAAACTAGAGAATGACAACGCTGTTTCCTAATAGTTCCCAGGCAGTTCCAAAAATTCCAAAAATTTCAAAAACCTTTTCTAGAGGGTCCTTGTTCTCCACCTTATCGTTGGGGCGTCACCTTAACCGGGTGCTACCCAGTGGCACGCATGCCATAGATTTCCTACCCCTGGCCTAGAATGTAGACTGTAGAGTTTAGAGCACATACTCTAGAATTGGACGTGTAAGCGTATACTTTGGCATCATTGTTTTAGTTTATTCTTTAATCATGAACTGACAGATTCCTAGGTTTATAAATTTCAAGTTAAAACAAATGACACAAACTGAAAATATTAACTTATAGATGGACATGAAGTTTTTAATTTTATAAGCTTGGCTTTTAAGACAATACTATTGACTTTTCAAACTAGCTAATTAAAAGTAACAATCGAGAAAATGCAACTATTACATATAGTAGCGTATTTTATAAGTTAATTATCTGACTGATTTAACTCTATTGAAATAAATTAATCATTAATTTTAACGAATATCTCCTGCTTCATAGCAATCATTATACTTGCAAGATCGTATTTCTGATATTATGTTACGTTTACAGATGGTTTACTTTCCTATTATCTTTTCTATCAGTGACATACTGAAACATCAGTAGGAAAATATATATTCCTGATCGAGAAGCCAAGAAAATATGTTTAGCTTTACATTTCAAATATTCTTATCTTTTACAGTCAAATCCTTATAATTCTGAATTTCAAAACACATTTATTTCCAATCACATAGGCTACAATACTTTAATTTCTTAATGCCAACTTCAATTGTAAACTTGAATCTATAAGTTAAATTTGTTTGATTTTAATAACTCCCATAGTTACCAATATATTTGGGGAAAAAGGGCCCTATATTACCCTTAGAGTTATTAATAAAACCTCTCCCTTGGTTGGTTTTATTCCCTTCTTGTGTTCCGTTTCTCTTTCCCTTTGAACTTTATTGTACTTCCTTTCATTTCTCAAATATTTCTCTTCGTGCATTAGAGATATCAGAATAAGCTATGACGGGGTTGAATATTTTAAAAGAAGCTCTTAGAAGAAGGGGAAAAATAGAAACAAATACATATCAAGTGTTACTTAGTTGGACAGGGAAGGGACCTTTACCAATGCTATGTTTTTTGTTTGTATCATATACAAAGATATTTTATTTAGTTATTTACATATTGATTTTATTCAAGTTTCGTGTTTTATACCTAACAGACTTAGTCTTAAGTTCAAAGTGTATGAACTATTAGGCTAAGAGCCTAGGGATCCTGGGTTAGGTTTCTGGTTGTTACATTGGGTAGTTACCCCGAAAGGGGAATTTATTTAACGGTCACAAAAGGTTGGGTTGATCAGGCTTACGTTAGATTAAAGTGCTTCCCCTAGTTCCTTAAACTAATCATTACCATCACTTCACCTCATCTCATTTCATCGGGACATGGAAAGAGCCTCCATGGAAAGGATGTACGATTAGTACATTTGGGCATCCGCTGGGCAACGGTACATTAGCACTGGCAAATTTTTCGACAAACTGGGCTATAAATTATGTATCCCAGATGCGCAATACTATATTATAATTTGTTTGGTCATTTTTAATGTTAACTAATGATCAGACTCGTGCTATAGGTGTCAGAGCCCCTGGATTCTGACTTAAAGGTCCCTGTCTAGATTCCTGGGAAATACTCGTGGATTTTTCTCGAGAAGGGAATAATTCCCATGGTCACCATCGTTTGGTTAGTTAGGCTTAAGTTAGGTTAAGATATTTACTCGCTTTAACGTTTCATATTAGCTTCCATCTTCCTTTCACCTCATCGGAGCCTGAAAAGAGCCTCCACAGAAAATATGTACCATTAAATCATCCAGGCGTGCCATGGGAAACTGCACTTTAATATCAAGAGGGGGAGATCGGGGTTTGAATCCCGGTCAGATTACAGAGGGTGGCTTTTCCCAAATTGTTTACCACTCCTAGGTGACCTGGCAGTCTAAGGTAAGGTGTCAGACTTCTGTGCTGGGGGTCCGAGGTTCAATCCTCGGTCCGGGCACAAATTTATCTGATTACCAAACCCTTCCTTCACCTCTTACAAGACGTGTATTAATCACAACTTGTTAATGTGTGGAATGCCAGGCCTCCACCGTGGTTCGGATTCCACGTTAAACTGTAGGTCCTCTATTTAATCTCACAATCACCCTACCTCTACACATTAGTGTAAGTGCGTATAACACGAACGGGTAGTAAGACGAGGTGTGTTAGTAATAATAATAATTATTATTATTATTTACCACTCCTTCCACTCCATGCAAACTCGATTAAGTTTCCCCCAAATTCAATCTTGACGATCCCTAGCTTTATAGTGTATAAATTCCGATCAGCCGAATCGATATTAAAGTTATTAAAGTATCTTATATGTGTGCTTATTTGTCATTGAGTGGATCCTAAAAAACCCTTCGGTGGCTGCATGGTATAAGCTGTCACTCTCGCAATAGACTAGACAGCTGATGACATAGATATTAGGGTTCTAGTACCCGTCGGGTATCCTGTAGGTGATTTTTCCTAAATGTTTTCCCCCTCTACTTTCATGCAAATTTGATTACACTTACTTTAAATTAAACCTTCCTCATCCTTAGCTTATGTAATTCATACATAATGTGGATATAGCCTGAACTGGCTAAGAACAACTTCTGACAGTGGTAGAAGATAAAATTGGTCGGACAGGTATAAGAACTATCCTAAGCACTATGGAAAAAAAAACTTAGCACCACGTCTTACAGACGATAATAATCGAGAGTAAAAATTATACTACTACAAAGCTACATGGCTGATTCACTCACATTAATGTCTACCCACTTCCAGATAAGCCAGATACTTGAAATTTGGCAAACTTATAGCTTCAAGCCTGTAATCGACGGGAAAATTCCAAAAAGTTAAAAAAAATCAAACCTGCCAAATAATTCTAAATGGTGGAGCACCTTTAAAGTCGGTGCGGATCTTTCTTTGGAGGTCTCTTGTGGCTAAACGGTACTATCAAAAAACTGCTCTGGAATTACATTAGTTTACGTCCACTTGCAAAAAAAAAAAATGCACCAGGGGTTTGGGGGGGATGAGCCCCCAACGAACAAAGCGAGTCTTGTACATGCAGAAGTTATGACTTAATCTTAAAAATAAATTTCAGCTTTTAACATATGTTTAGATTATAATTTGTATTTCGATATTGTGTTTTAGTGAGACTAGTAAGATTACTGTATACAGCTCGCTACACAATTTGAAACAAAGTATTAATCTTAATAGATAATTTAAGATTAGACTACTTTCCCCGCGGCTAATTTTCTAAACTCTAAAAGGACAATGTTTCTATATAGATCCCCTGTGTGAAAAACGGGTACACAATCTAGGTTTTTTCCCCCTGGAAATTCCTATTTTTGAGATGTTTTCCTTTCCTTCAGGTTAGTATAAATTATAAAAACACACACAAAAAAATCAATTTTTAGAAAATTTGTCTTACTGTCCATTTGTTTGTTTCCACTAAACTAAAAAAGTATTATTGGATCTATATCTTCTGCTGTACTTCTTATTTTTGAGAAAACCATGATAAGATATATAACATCACGTTATCTCATCAACAAACAAAGTAGTGTAGAACTGAGTGTTAGAAGTGAACATTCATCGTGGCTGGTACTTTGGGTATATAAGATGGCAGGTAATATGATCTGGGGTGTGGAGGGGGAAGAGCTTGGGGTAAGTCCGTGCTTCTTCTTGAATCTTAGTACACTCATTGAACACTGCTCTTGAAGTTTCATTATTTTCTAGCAGTTGTTGTTGAATGTGTTAATGTAATGTTTAATGAGAGTGAAGCCACGGGCAAATGCTAGTATATTAATTTAGTTTTATGTAAGCTAACCATGGCAACACTCCACGGAACGCCACGCAATGCCACGTCACCCAGATGGGGCTCAACGAGCTCTCCCGAAATTCAAAGATAAAGTTTTGGCTCGACGGTTTGTTTGGAAGACCGTGGTTATGGTGTTTTAGTTCCAAATACAACCACGGTCCCTGTTATGTGTTGTTTACATTAATAATAGTTCTCAAATCACCCGAGGGGAGCGGGATATGTTATGGGAGCCGTAATTTGAAGTAAACCATGCAACTCTTTGACGTGTTTACTTAGAGGCAAGATTAGTTTCTGCAAACGGATACACACAAAGGAGATACATGCTTGACTTGAGATAGGTTTTTAATTACCGCATCTTGATAACTGTTCAGGTTATAAGTATATATTATATTTACTTTAATAGTGTAGGGATGAGGAAGGAAGCATTCCCCACTAGGTCTACCCACATGTACGTGGAAGTAGAGTAGTGAAACATTTATGTAAAGAAAGCCTGGTAGACCCAGCTGGGATCCAAACCACGATATCTCCGTCATCAACAGACCCTACTAACATGAGAGTGATTCCTTAAACAAGTGGCATTCATCCTGGGGTTCATCTTAGGTGTTACGTCAAATTAAAAAAAAAGTATATTAATATACACATTATTTAATGAAATATACTTTAAGATCAGGACAAAATTTAGGATTTGCCCCACAAGAGACCCGGACGTAAGAACATAATATCTGGAGGCAACATTTTTTTAAAAATCACTTTCTAACTCTATTACGCCTTAACGCGCTTCTTAAGTGTGGCTATGTTCCTATATGATAGCCAATAATATATTTGTTTTTCCAATAGCTAGATTCTCCTTTTTCTCACCCAAAGATTATTATTTAATACATTATTTTGATTGAAATTTAATTTATTCTTTTAAATGTACAATAGATTATAGAATATATATATAAATAGAAGTTGTATATACATAGGTATATATATATAAATATATATGTACCTATGTATATACAACTTACATTTTTTTTAAATATAATCTACTGTACATTTAAAAGAATAAATTAAATTTCAATCAAAATAATGTATTAAATAATAATCTATGGATGAGTAAAAGGAGAAGCTAGGTATTAAAAAAATAAATATATTATTACCTATCATATAGGAACATAGCCACAAACACACACACACACACACACACACACATATATATATATATATATATTTATATATATATATATACAACTTACTTTATTCACGGGAGTACAGAATTGATGCGAAAATTTTTCTGAGGGTACGCGAACGTAAAAGATTGAACACAACTGTCTAAGACCATTCGGCCACTGAAGTGGATTTTGTGATAAGTTTATGACGTAGTAAGACTTAGCGAGATGATATGGAAGGAATCGTAAGTAGGGAACTGTTTTAACATTTATGATAATAAAATACTGCGTGTGTGTGTGTAGTATATATATTGTATGTATGTATATATATATATATATATATATATGTTTACTTTATCTTTACAAATACAGTAATATTAATATTATTAATCATTATATTAATTATTTGTCGTGCATATCATGTAATAAGACCAGGAATGCTTTTTTTTTATTTAAAAAAGTTTATGTTCAAATCCAATTAGCCCAATGACAAATATTCAAGAACTGAAAAAATGTATATGTGTATAAAATTAGACAAATAAATTAGAACCATAAGTCTATAACCAATACTTTTTTCTTATCTATTAGATTACTAATATTAATCGCAGGCTTTAAATATGAAGGTGTCCTAGTGAAATTAACAAATAGCGTAGAAACATTAAGTTACTTAAAATATCAATATATTTTACCAGTACGGAAATTAATTTATACAGACCATTTTAACATTGAAAAGTTTTGAAAAACTTCCTAAAGTAAAAAGAAAAGTAAGCTAGGACTTTTTTGAAAAAAAGATAACTAATATATGCTGGTGTAAATAATTTCTTACTTTAAAAGTTTAATATATTATATAATTACATAATATTTGTAGATTTAACTGCCATAATATAGGATCAGATAAACACTTTTATATTAATATTATTTTTATAATAACGCGAAATAATTATATATATAATTTTACTCTCAGTTTGAAAGAGCGTTTGTAAACATGTTTCTTCTGAATTGATTTTCAATAATAATTTATTCACGCAAATCATTCAACAGTTTTATATCATTATTTATTATACTAAAAAAAAGTACATTTATAAGGTTCAAACATTCTATAAAAATAATAATTGAAGAAATAAACAAAGCGTTTACATTTTAAAATATTTATAATTTATGAACTCTGGTTTGAAACGACACAACAAGTAACCTCTGAGAAGAACCTAAAAGACATATTCAGTATTACTCTTCTAAGTTTTTAAAATTCTCCTTTGAGAGATTTCCTTCCAACACAGTAAACCTCTTTGTTACCCCAAACATAAAAAAAAAAGAACTAGCTTAAAAGGTAGCTTTAACAATTTATTTATATGCACTTTTTGGAAAAAAAACAAACATATATAGTTCTTTCAGACGAGACATAATGGAGTTTCTCATTCCGTTCATAGCCTAACTTAATAGATACATTTATTATTGACCTTTCCTTTTTCTTTGTATTGGTTGGTAGTCAAATGACATGTCTGATAAAAAATTTTTTTAAAATATACTATTTTTTTTCTTTTAAGTGGCTACCGCTGCATGGGACGCCGAACTTTGACACGGCTATGAATAGGAAATGGCACCCATCGATCACATCTAAGAGGGGCGGCCGGGATTTATATAGCGTGTGAAAATGTTTTCTGGACAAATAAGGTTTAAGTTTAAAGGAATGTTTAATAAATGTATAGCATATTAGAACTGCATCGATGGTCACATGATTTAAAGTATTACTGCCATAAAAGTTATGAACAGAATTTACGATGATGGGAATATCGGGATTCGAAACCCGACTTGTGCTCAGTGTGGGTTTTTTTCATATTTTTCTCTCTCCCTCCACACTTCTTAAGATATATTTCCTTTTAATACAACCTTCTTCATTAATAGGTTATTAGTATAAATATGAAGATAGCCTCAATAGATAGTTTGGGAGCAAAAAAAAAAGTTACGTTTAATTAAACCTGTGTGAATGTGGGGAATGCCAGGCCTCCACCGTGGTTCGGATTCCACGTTAAACTGTAGGTCCTTCATTTCATCTCACAATCACCACTACCACTACACATTAGCGTAAGTGCGTATAACCCGAACGGGTAGTAAGACGCGATGCTAGTAATAATAATAATAATAATAATAATAATAATAATAAAACCTGGTTCTGTGCTAGAATGATCTAGAATGATCTCTCGAAATAGACTGGACTGCTGATGACGAAGTGACAGGAACTCAAATCCCTTTCAAATTTACTGAGGGTGGCTTTCCCTAATGGTGGTCCACGCTCCCTACACGCAAATGTAGGAACACTTTCTCTAAATTTAACATTTCTCATATCTATCACACTAGTCTAGTTATTAGGCCTACACACGCGTATAATATGCCAGGCGGGTAGTAGGAGGCAGTGTCAAAAAAAAAAAGATTAAACTAATTATTGGTTTGAAAACCAATAATTAGATAATTCTCTTTATGTTTTTCTAAATATATTAAATGTGTATTTTTATTAAGATGTTTATCACAAAGTTTATTTACAGGTGTATCTATAACGTTCACATTGGAAGGGTAAATTTATAGGAAGTGAACCCACATTAGCATGGTATAGTTTCACTTATTATAGATTACTTGTGTATGACAACCTCTTGGGAACCAAGCCGGGATTACGAATCCACACATCCCCAGAAATTAATTCAATTTCGAAGCTAACATCCTAGATAATGTTGATGATAAAATACATATAGTTGTTTTAAGATTGAGTTTAACTGATGGTAATGCTCTTGAAGAATACAGATCCAAATAATAGACTATTATCTACGATGGCAAAGATATTTAGATTCGAATCTTAAGGTGTGGAGCGGTTTTATATCATATGGAATTAATCTATCTGGATTTACTTCTTACCTCTGTATGCTAAAAATGTATTTATTCGCTCTAAAACAGCCAGCAGTAAGCTTACTTCTTAGATGATTCAGTTTATTATCCTTTTTGTTTAAACATACATATAAGGAAAATTGTATTGATACTTCAAGAATTTTCTAAATATGGATAAATCTGTTAAATACTAAAAAATAATTATCAATAAAACTTCAAAATATCAAACTTTTTTTCAAATCCAATTTTAAATGATTTTGTTTAGAATAATTCTATGAGATGTCTAGAGTAAGATAAATACCTACGCAAATTGATGGAATTGGTGTAGTCAATTTTTTACCGGGTAAATTAATTCTTCAGTATAACTAGAGACCTTCAATTATAAAGTATCATCAAATAATGTACAGTACAATGTTTTCTGGAGCTTATTTGAATCACAAACAAATGTTGTTTTAGGAAGTTAACTCTTATTTTTTATTAAGGACCAAAATATATAAATAAACTACATAAATACAAAATAATTTTCATAAAGTATGGAGAGAAAGGACCAAGGAATAAATGGGAGGAGCAGATAACAACAAGTGTGCGAATTAGATGAGAGGAATGGACGAGAAAAAGGGAGGAAGAATGACTGAAACAAAGAGGGAGATGTAGGCATTTTCAGTGGCAGCGCGTGATATTTTGGGTGGGGCCAGGTCAAAGAATTACGGTAATGATATTTTCTCGCCACGTGTTAATATATTAAATTAAATCCCTTTAAGTTTTCTTATTTTTAAAAATCACTTGGATTACAAAATCACTAAGAAAATCTACAAACAAAAATAATAAAATTACACAGGGTTTGAAATAAGCTTACAATGGAATGACACAATTTCATTATTTGTAAAAAAGTTGGGGACGTCTGTTCTGGTTGACAAACAAATCGATGAGTCTTTGTAAATTCAGCAATTTTCTTCCTTATGTATATAACAATCAACAAACAGCCAGAAAATGTAACCGGTCTTGTCCCATGGTGTTCCTAAATAATATTTTGATTACTTTTAATTATCATACTGAAACTACGTTCCAACCGCGGAATAATTTGTTATCCAATATTTAATGTTCAACATGTTTTAAACCTACACACACTTTCCAAACGATTCTACCATTCCCCATGTTTTTTTAAAATTCTTTCCCTTGAATGTTTAGAATCCCTAAAGCCTACCGTTGTCCACAACCCCACACCACCAATTAATAGATAATTAAAATAAAATAATCTTGGTGTTTCTTCACTCACAGTTTACTACAATTATTATTTACCAAACCACGCGTTAGAAAGAGTTCTTTTTTAGTTCCACCTGCATAAATGTAAATCCACTGGATTTATGTGATTCTAAACGTTTAATATCAATTCTGAAGATTGGAAAATGACACCTGGACACGAGAATCAAACCCGTGTCCAAGTGTAATGTTTCAATTTTCACAACATTATATCTAGATGCGAGTAAATCTTCACTAAAATAAATATAATAACTTTGGCTATATGTTTAATATACAGTTTTTCTTGAAGTTTTAATTTAAAAAAATTGATTTTCTGAATAAAGAATCTACTTTAATCATTTTAATTTATCACTTCGACATGTCACCTTACTTAATGGGTTTTTAAGACATACTAAATAAACCAAATATAAACCATCTTTATCAAAATCATGGGCCCGCCTAAACAGGCCTGATGAACTACCATGGGTGCGGAATGGAATGACATTGATACATGTATGCCACTGGATGACGGGATGTATCTGAGAGGGGCTGTCTCATATCGATTTCTCCATTTAGTCTCGAGCACTGCTACTGTCACGCAATGATTATAGCGAATAATGAATCTTTTTGGGACTTGAATAATGTCGGATGAATCAAATAATTCACTGTGTGTAGCGAATGATGTTCCAGCTAATTTTTTTTATTTACAAAAAAAAATGTATAAAATAAAAAGAGAGGAAAAATTATTATTTATGTTCAAAAAACGTTGGTCGGTCTGGGCCCTTATGGCCCCTAAAATTAAACTGACTGGACCACAGACTGGAAACATTTCAACATAATGATGACGAAGAATGATATAGTATTCTAAAATAGTACTGTATTTTTTAGCACCACCTCTGACTACCCATTTTGATTATGAGCCTCTACTAGTTACTGTAGTGTTTAATGGAGGATAAAGGTCGATTTTATAGGAAATGTACCCGTATTTGCAGGGAGGGAGAGTTAATAACAATTTAAGAATAATACACCCTCATTATACCCAAGTGAGATTAAACCTCAATCCCCCGTAATCGGCTATTGAGAGTGGGATGCCTTAGACCATGAGGCCACTGAAGCGTTTCCGAGAACTAGGTATAACCAAAAGTTACGCAGTCACCTGTGACGCTGAAGATACGACGAGAAGACTCAAACGAGCCGTGACCATTATCCTCATCCACGTACTCATCATCAACCAGAGAGTTGTAAACAATGTAGGTGTTGCGAAACAATGCCGCTGATTTGGGTGTATTGGGGCGTTGTCCGTTCATGGGTGCATCTCGCTATGCCTCGACGCTCTCCTCTCGCAGTTTTGTATGGGTTAGCGTGAGCGTTTGAGGGGGAGGGGGGTGAAGGAGGAAATCCCCTAAATCACGGTCTCCCGCTGTACGGAAATCGCGTATACGTGTACACACACATGCATGCTCACACATGATGCTAAATGGCTCAGCACAACTCGGAGGAAAGGGGTATAAAACGATAGCTCATCCAGAGTTGTATGGACGTTGGAAAAAACATGCTTCTTACTTTTGGTGAAGATTTCTTGTCTGATGTTTTTGACCCGCCTCGCTGGCGTAGTTAGAACCACGATGGTTTCGTGTTGAGATAGAATGCCGAGGTCGGGGAGATCAAGGTTCAAATCTCGGTTGGGAGAACTAGGGTGGTTTTTACTATATGGTTTTCCACTCTCCTTCCACGAAAATACCGGTTCACGTCCTCTTGATACAACCTTCCCAATTCCTAACCCATTAGAGTAATTAGTACTTAATTGTATAACCCAAACAGTTATTATTATTATTATCTTGTCTGATTAACTGTTAGAACAGTAACAAGAACTTAAATAATTGTCATGCAATTTCTTTTCTTGTAGTTTTGTTTTTAGGAAGTATTACACTTGTGACATATTTTATTGGTTTGGATGAGTTTTATCTCCCCACCTACATCTTCATCTTCTTTTACGATATATACCTCACGCAAAGGTATAAAATTTAAAAACAATATTAGTAGACCCTGTGATTGAACATTTGCACCTCGAACCATGAAATGTACATGTTTGTAGACATTTTAATTAATTAATTAATTAATTAAAAACCTGGTCAAAATAAATAATAATCAAATGAAAAGTGTCTTTGTCTTTATGAGCAATACGCAATCTCTAACTTATGCAAAGGTTTTAAGTTTTTAAAAACAGTGGCCTCTGTGCACGAACGTTTGCATCTCGAAAACATAATTTTAGATATTTTTTAAACGTAATTGAAAACTTAGCTGGGAGTGAAAAGGCCACTGGCAAAGCAGGGCTTAAAGGCACTAACTTTACAAATGTAAACTTCCTCATACAGTCATTAAACTAAAAATGATTTCTCCCGGAAAATGCCGAGTACTTCATTTAGTAAGGAATATTTCTGAGGGATTGTTGAATTGATAAGTTACTGAAAGTGTCTTGATAGTAATTGCTTATTTTTGATATTTAATAATATTAATAAACTCCGTGGCTTTAGTCCACAATCGAGCCATACATACTTAGTGGTCAACGGCTATTGGCGAAAGATAGTACCAACTTCTGCAGATAGAGGATTCCATATGGTCAGCACAACAAACCATTTAGCAGTTTATCTCAGATGTCTAGATCGGAGATTTTACTTATTCAGTCAAGTAGCTCATCATTTGTCCTCACGAGACTGAGTTGACTCCATTCCAAACCTGCTGCTTCAAAGAAAAACGCATGGGATCAAACCTGGGACCTCTGGATCCATCTATATCCCGGAGCTCTGACAATTATATAACAGAGGTGTAATTTAAAGAAGGAAAAAAAATCATTTATATTTTCAGCATCCACCCAAACTATCAGTGTTATCGAAGGCATAGCTTAAAAATTTTCAAAAGGTAGCACACAACACCTCAATATCCATAAAATAATTCACAGTTTACGCGGTAAAATACCCTTGATGTATCTCATTCACCCACTCCCCATCCTCCAGTCGTGTTAAAATTCTCATAACCTAATCTATGAATAACAACTCATTCCCAGATATCTTTTCTAGCAGTTGTCTTTTCTTTCTTTCGTTTCTAAACGCCAACGAAATCATGATGAGGTATCATGAAATTGGAAGATTCTAGAAGCCTTCCTGCCTGATTATATACAAGTAAAAGGTATATTCTAAATTCAATTAGCCCGCAACCCTGCTGTAGCTGAGGTCAACGGCGCGCTAACATCCAAATATCAAGATATAAAGCTGCCGCGTTTTTAAAACTTTATTTCTATTCCGAATGAGATGATCTCTGGATAATCTAGTCTCATTCCATTTTAATGAATCAAACATAATTTATAGACTTATGTTCCCACTGTATAATAGACTTGATGTTCAAATTGTTTAAGATTACGGCAACACATTATTATTATTATTATTATTATTATTAATCAACATGCAAAAATTAAAAGCGAACCTGAGAAAAATGACGTAACGATTTTAATTTCTTACGTGAGGGAGTGAGATGAAAAAAAAAAGAAAGATTGAATTACCCATTTGGAGACACGAAGGAGGACGTTTCCACGTGAATTAATTCTATTAAAAAAATATAGTGAATATTCTACAAAGCTCCCTATTATGTCTGCCGGGTTTTTATGGTTGACATGTCGAAATTTTTCCAGTAAATTTTATTGTTCGATCAAGTTGAAAGAATCATGTTTTCCTCGTGAACCGTATAATTGTGCGAGGTAGCTAAAGCATCGGTGCAAAATTTATTTGTGGCGTTACCAGTTGTGACCGTGCGGGTGTGTTTCTAAATATATGTGAGTGTGTTGGTGCGCGCTTGCGGCGACACGCAGAATGACAAGCGATGTATGCACACCTGAAGGCCGGGAGGGGAACCAACTCGTTACAAAGTTATTGCTGTTCGTATTTGATCGAGCTTTGAAGGGGCCAAAGGTCGTCTGGTCACTGTAGGATTTAGGTAGCGCTAACGCGTTTTTAAACTGACCTAGGAAGAAGGTCTATTATTACCGTTCAAGTGTATTAGGCGCTTTATTTTGTGCGTCTTTTCTACTCCAATATTTTTTGGCGTCATCTTTCCAGATAAGCTATACAAAATCACCTTATTTGCTTCCCTCCCACACACCACATGCAGATTATTACTACCCGTCTTGGTCTATCCGCTTTTAAATTACACTAATGAGGTAGAATTGAATAAGGTAGAATTTAGAGTAATCGTACAAACATTTACGTGAAAGGAAAAAAATGGAAATAATTTTGGAAATAGATCATACTCATTACACTTAAACGATATTCAAACCACGAACTTTCTAACCCAGAATTTTTTTTTTTTTTTGCGATCGTGACACCTTAGACTGTGTGGTGTGATCACCGACACGGGTCATACTTATCAGAGGAGTTCACTTTCATTCATCACTTACTTTGTAGGTAAGTACTTGACGTCTACTGCGATAGTAGATACGTTGAAACACTCTAAATCAATAAAGTATCTCAATCCTTATACAGGTTATATATAAATAGGTGCCAAATATTAATAAATTTTCATATAAATTTTCATATAAATCTGGGTTTATTGATGTTTAGTTTCTGAGCTATGAGGAATTTTACTGTTCAATTAGTAATCAATCAAACAAGATGAAGTTTGTTAAAAAAAGTTTTTCAAAATGGTGTTCTCCTGCTTCAATGCACCATCAGAGCCTGCATTACACTCTTTGTCGCACCATATTGAGTAAATTTGGAGTGTTACGCATTTGCTCACATCCATTTACGATACTCTCTCCTAAAACATTAACATCAAGCAAAGGAGTTGCGTAAACTATGGAGTTTAAATATCCCCAGAAATAAAAATCTATCGGTTTCAAATATGGGGATAAAGCAGGCCATTTAATGGGTCCCCTTCAACCGGTTCATGTGTGAGGAAAATCTTGAATAACTCTAAAACCAACTTACTAACATACATAAATTGGCTTTTTTTTTAAATTTGGTCGATGGGAATACTCCCTTTTAATATTACTATGCCAATTACTATACATCCTGTATAATCATTCAAGGTGTTAATTTTTTTTTTTTCAAACCGAAATTGATTTATAACCGATATATCTACAGTTAATTTAATATAATACTGTCTCTCAAAACTATTTCAAATAGGAAATCATGCTGACGCATGCATGTAGACGATGTTTTTTTAGTATCTATTTTTAATCAATATATATATATCACGCGTCAAATATCTAAAAAGGAAAAATGTATTGATATTAAAATAGTAAAAGACAAAACTAAACAAAATTCTTTAGTCACTTTTTTTTTTGAACAAACATGATATCCTCACGTAACGGATCTAACTTGCCAACGGCTAAACAATGTTTTCATGCCTTTTGTTATTTTTCTTTCACTGCCAATCATAGATATTGGTACAGTCGGGAGTATTATTACCTTTGTGAATGATATCAAATAATAATAGTAATAATATTATTAATCATAATATAAAAAGAACCCATGTATTCTTTGTTTGTATACACGAAGTTTTTTTAATATATATTTCTGTCATCTCCCCATTCCCCTTTCCATCCCACACCTTTTCTCGTGAAAAGTTGAAGGACAAATCATTGAAAGTTTTGTTTTAAATGTATCCTGCTTATCATATTATATAAAACCTTTCTATTTTTGTCACTAAGAAATTTTAAACTGCATGAGTTCATGAACGCTTATAAAAAAAATTATTGACAAAACCCATCAATTATTATTCATTTCTCGATATTAACATTTAATGCAGTTAGCTCAATTTTTTTCCAAGTAAAAGCAATTATATTACCTGTCAATCTCCTGTAAAAAAAAATCTGATATTTCGTATTTTAATGTTTCACAAATAAAATATTAACTCAATTTCATGTAGAATAAATACATTTTTCAATCTTATTTTTACCTAAATTTATTTAAAACTAATTTACATGAAACCAGGAAATATAATAACTATTTCCACTATTTTCTTTAAAATAAATATTAACTACAAGGTCAATGTGTTCATTGACTGATTTTTGGACCAAAACAATAAGAATAAATAAACTATTTTACGCAAAATCAAACAAAGCCTAATTAGAAGTAATAAATGCCCGAGCTCAGTAAATAATCAAGCATGGAACCGTATAATAACGTTGCCCAGTGGACCAAAGTGTGATCCACTATCTTTTGATTATAATATGCATAATTTCACATTTATATATCATCACATGACTTATTAGTTTATTAAGTAGCTAATATTAAAAATCTTACTCTGTTTAAAAAATACGCACAAGTTAAATAGATAATTTAAAGACATACATTTCATAAGGGTTAAAATATTAAATAATACAATCATATTATTATTATTATTATTATAGATTATATTTCAGTACCAGCTATTAATATCTAAATATACTTTGGTATTAATGTAAAATCTATTAACTAACAATACAGAATGGAGAATGAACGTTAGGGAAAGATACAATTGTATACCTTTTAATTTTTATACACGATGTATACACCTTAATGCCAGCGTCATATTAATTAGTGTGTTGTGCTATATTTTATAATTTACCGTAAACAGGAGGGGATATAATACTAATGAAATTGGTGGAAAGATATAAGAATATGTAGACATTTTACTAAACAGACCCGGTCACAGGCTTGAAACAGTTTATGATGAAGATGATGATAGTAATTGGCATTTTTATAAGCCCAGGCTCTCAGACTCAAGTCGGGATACACAACGATATGTTCAGATATTTTTTTAAGCATCATGTCTTAATACCTGTTCGGGTAGTATGCATATGTACTAACTACGCTAATGATCTAGGAATGAGTAAGATTGAATTTAGAGGAAGTGTACCTCCATTTGCGTGAAAGGAAAGTGAAGAACCATTTTGAACAACTTACGTGGATTCGAACCCCAATTTCTATGTCATTGGCAGTTTAGTCTATTATGATAGTAACGTCTTAGACCATGAGGCTACTGAATTGTGTTGTCTGATATTCATATGAAGAACATCTAAAACCAGGTCCACACTTGTATCAGATTCTCGTGTATTGAATTCTCCGTCTCTATCAGTTCTAGAGCGGGTTTAAAATACATGTTGACACGTTTGAGACAGAACTTTTTGAAAATCTGGTTGTTCGTCCCTTATTTCTATCAGTCGTATGTTTTGGAGGGGCACGTCCAGAAAATATACAGACTCCCCGTAACTTCCTTTGACGCGATGGCGAAATCCCGACTAGAAGAGGATCGCAACGATCTGAAACGCGTATCTTTCACATGATCGCGTCAAGGATACAGGAATGTGAAGCATTCAAGTTAATTATCAGAGATACGATATGAGTAACTGATAAAAGTGTAAATCTGTCAAAAGAATATGTCCAAAATTAACGTAAACTTTGTTCATCACCTGTTCAGATTATACGCATATTTGATAATTAATCTAATGGGGTAGGGATGAGGAAGGCTACATTTTAAAGGTAATCTACTCCTATTTGAATGGAAGAAGAGTGGGAAACCAAAGCCAAACTCAGTAGACCCGAACAGGATTCCAACCCAATCTCCCCGTTATCAGTAGGCCAAATATAACACGACGATGACACCTTAGACATTTAAGCCACTGTAAAACGTTCACTATGGTTATAATTAAAGCTTTAATATCACAACCACCTACAGAACGTATGAATTCATTAACCTCTTGAGCTTTTATATATGATTCTCTCTTTAGTGACGTGGCTATACTTGGTGGATAGACAGATTGAAATTGATTTGAGCTCAACCCTATCAAAATGGTTTCAGTCAAGCGCGTGTGCATTAAAGCTCCACCGGTATCTACACACATGAATGTTCATTAACTCAATTTTTATTTTGTGATAATATATGCAAAGTTTTTCTTTTATTATTGAACGTAAGCGAGGGGCGTATAAGCTTAAATTTAAAATATCAGATTTAAATTGGTACATTAGAATGTTGTGGGAATTGTTTTCTTAAATTGTTGATTCACTATCGAGAATTTGTTAGCATATATATTTTAATCCTCAAACAATAATACCTTTAATAAAAAATAAAATAGAATATGTTCAGTAGAACTCAATAACTCTATGTCAAAAGAAATGGTCATTTTGTCAAATTGCGGCTTCCTCTTAGAATATTTTTGAAATATGAAACAACTTCTGTATAAAAGTTGATATATTTTTTTAAATAAAGAAAATTGGTTTTATAAAGTGCCGGGAGTTATTGTATGAAGTAGAAAGTTCGCGTTTTTAATAGATAGATGGATAGAAAAACAAATCCCATTTTGTATCTTAGATATTCCAGTAAAACAGAAATATATTGATGTGAAATCTGATTGATTATTGTTATCTTAAAATTAGATTAGTATGGTCCCTAATTGCCATTCACAAAAGTGTAGTGGCCTTATTTTATCAGTATTTGTACACAAATGTATTATTATTATTAGCACCACGTCTTACTACCCGTTTGGGTTAGACGCACTTACGCTAATGTGCAATGGTAGGGTGATTGTGAGATGAAATGGAGGACCTAAAGTTTAACGTGGAATCCAAACCACGGTGGAGGCATGGCATTCCACACATTCACAAGTTGTGATTAATACAAGTCTTGTCAGAGGTGAAGGAAGGGTTTGACAATTAGATAATTCTGTGCCGAGACCAAGGATTGAACCCAGGACCCCCAGCACAGAGGTCTGACACCTTACCAAATAGTACTCAAATTAACGACTGATAGTTGGCCTTAACGTCAGTCAAGATCGTTGACTTGTTTGCGTTTCATAAACGTTCATCTACAAACTATCTAATAAATTATGGTTTGGATTTCTGGATAGATATAACTATATATTATTTCCACGTGTAAGGGTAAGAGATGGGACTTAATTCTTAGTAATTAGCCCACTTCAAGATATGTACTTTAGGGCGTGTACTTTTGACAAATATACGGTAACGAAAAACTTTTTTAAGCAAAGGACGTGTCGAAATCAACAAAATTTCCAGTTTATCTTAGGTATTGAGTTATTATATAGTGTACCTATAAATATACACCTTTTATAGTGTCTTAACGATTCATATTAGATGAAGTTTCTGCTCATGATAATCAAACAACATAAAACAGTTTGAATTTCCATCGACTCAAAATATATAATATACAACTTTAGGACCAAATTAATTAATTTCAGGATTTATATCGAAGGAAAACCTAAATATGTCCAACTGTATTAATTTCAGGATTCGCATCGACGGAAAAGCCTAATTCTTCAAGATTCTTGGATGTTTTAAAAATAACTTTTTGTTTGAGTACTCACATAGCACGTCCAGCTGCATGTCGACAGTGACCGGTTCACCGACGCCATTGTTGGCCGTACATTGGTACACCCCTGCCTGATGACGGTCCACCTTCTCCAAGGTGATGGAGAACCCTTCCACAGCCTTCTCGCCGGTGGGGAGCATGTTGTCCTGCGAATAAAGCTAAAATCAGATTCACACTCCGTTCTGATCAAAGTTACTCTCTTTTTGGAGAGTAGAAATTATCTGTCTCCAATAGGCTTGAATTTTTTTTTAAAGCCTTTTAAGGGCTGGACTTATGACACTTGGATAAATATTAATCTGGTCGATAAGTTTAGAGCGCTTCTTATTACTGCCAGATAAAATGTATTCAACCATCACATTTTTATCGGGAAGTTTAAGTAACTGATAGCTCATATATAAAAATTAAAAAGGGCGTTGCCATAGTGAAGCGTCGTTTTTCATGAGGTTTAGCCTACCAGTATCCGGTTTTAGGTTAAAATCTTGGTTCACGTTTTTAATAGGCAGAGGCTCAAGCTATAATTATACATAAAGTTCGAATATTTAAGTCACACTTTTATAAATAATGACAAGCTATTTGTATATTTATAGTTATATAAGAACAAATTATTTAATGTGAGTATAATAAATGAAATTTTGTAAAGGTTGTACCAAATTATTGATCATATTTCGGAAGACACCGAAATTAATACTTGCAAGAGAATGTAGTTTCTGCACCCACGTGATGCCATATATTTTCTCACACTCGTCTAACTGCCATTATTTAACACATTTCAACGTTGTAGCCACTAGCCAGGTTGTGGTGGTATCAGCAGTATTTTTACGCATGCGCGTACCAGTAAAAACAGTAACAAACTTGCGTTTTATGCATACAAATATATTTAGTTTACAGATAGCTATCCGACAGATAAATTCAGTTCATAATACGCGTAAAATAGTATAGTGGCTGATAACCTTTATTTGGTCGCTTACATTAACATCCAAATAGCAATATTTACCCGGTAGTTATAAGACCGGTCCCTATTGTAGTTGGGTGAGTATGTGTGTTATGATAATAATACAAAGTTATTCAAGCTGATAATATATTTTGATCAATGCTATACTCACATTGGAAAACAGAACATGCACGTCAGAAAACATTATCTGGAGTATAGAAAAAAAAAAACTTTCCAAAACATTTCGTGTGGTAAGTTAGTATGTAGTTCTGAGAATACACAGATATTCACGTTAATTTTCGGTTCTGGTCAGAGCTAGACTCTTTATAGAACGTTAGCAAGGCATATAGACCTTCCTCGCACCAAAGCAGAAACCTTTCAAAACCTCGTTGACTTTAAGGGGCAAGTTATCCTGCGACAAACCAATAATTCACATTCACATTGTCCTATATACAAATTTAAATATCTTGGCAAAATTCAGGGGTACGTGCCTAGGGAACAAACAAGTTATTGAATATAATGATAATTGGTTCCAAATGATAAACCAATAAAACTAAAAATATGTGTTTATTTTTTCCTCAAATAACATGATTTCCAAATCTTACTCATGATAAATATTAATATACTTGTTTTCGTTGAAGCATTTTGTTCCAATTAATAATAATTATATTAGTTTATTAACCAATTACCAGCAATGTGTAATAGGAAAAATGTATTTATTACATCAATTTAATATTTTATTTGCCTTAACACAAATAACAATGTGCTGTGGTCTGTTGCATCCACATCAGCGAATGGTATTGATGTGTATTACAAGCTCACAGGACCATACTTTGATCACAATAGCCAACGCTTTAAATAATTTAGTATTTGTATTTGAACTCAACCTTTCAGTCAGATAGTCATGAATAATAAAGTTGAAAACTACAATTTTGTATTGTGTTGAGTCATAACTTTCTAATGCATGTATAGATTAATGTTTGCACGCAAGCACCTTCATTCAACAGTCTGTTTCATTCCCCTCTGTTTAACTAATTTCAACCACTAGTTTAAGAAAATGTATTAGATGTTTTCATTTGGTACACACACCACACTAGTTTTACAATTTATAACAACGGTCACAAAACATCGGGTAGAACGTTGTTGGTAGTGCCTTTGTCTACTGAGTAAAATTTCCTGGATTCATTTACTGGCAAACCTGAAACATTTATAATTGGGAGTTTCCACTTTAAGTGTACTAAATTGACGATTTAAAGTTTTTTTTATCTGATGCCATATAAAACTAATATAGTTTCCAAGGGTGTGCTGATGTAATCAATTAGTTTAGAAATTTAATCTCAAATGACTATAATTATACGAGTATATCCCAAAAAGTGGATCATACAATATCTAAGAAGAGTGGAAATTTTGTTCTACTAAAACCAAAGTTTATTTTAAATTTCTGAAATAAATAAAATAAAGCTTTAGTTTAATTCTTGGGAATAATATACTATCTATTGAAAGTATCTCCTATATTTTGAGTTTTTAGTGTGTACGTGTACACACCCCTTTAAAAGAAGTAGCTCAAGGAACAAAAAAGGATCAATAAGTACCACCTTGTGCCTTCTTCTAAGAAATAAAGACCTTTAAACTCTTCCTTTCTTTTACAGCCATTTCTAAAACACTAGATCCTCCCAGAAACACGTTCAATGGCAGTGAATTCTAGCACTCGCCTTTTACCAAGTTGAAACAGTACTCCCCTCTTTTCTTTTGGCGGCTTGTACATTCGGGCCATGAAAACTTTCCGCCAAATAATTCATGACACTTTAGGAGATGCAGCGAATTATTTAGAGTAAGAGTTTTTTTTTTCTTCAAGGGACACAATTATCATGTTTTATCAAAGATAAAGTATTTATATTGATATATTCCCTCAGTTAGGTCGGTAACAAGTGTACGTATGGAATCTTAATTGAAGTGTAAGTGGGGGTAAAGAAAATGCATTTATATCTTAATATTTGTATAGTATAATATTTTATATATATATATATATATATATATTAATAAAATGAAGAGTTTATATGTTTGTCATGAGAGTTGCGCAATATTTACCAAATGCAAAGTTTTGAAATTTAAATATTGGTAGCATCTGTGCACGAACATGTAAGCCTACATCTCAAAGCCAGAATTTTCTAAATTTTTATTTACCATTATTAGATTAAATAAAAAATGAAAAATGAGGAAATACTAACGCCACGAGAAATCTTTAATTCAACATTTATTACAATTTGTAATGTAGTTTGGTAGCCACGGAAATTTGCTTTTCATGGATAGTAAACAAGAAGAGTTTGGTATCTACAACAAACTCTTATTCACACGTCATCCTTAATTAATAAATGCTGTGATTTATTTCTAATAAATAGCTTATACCTGTAAAACATTTTAATTTGGTACACCTTTTTAACCTATTTAGACTATTTACCCTAAAATATATCTCAGAGGCTAGGCCAAGTAATTAATGCATACTGGGGTGAAAAATTATAAAAACTGTAAAAAAGTATACCTTTTTGAAAAGATCAATAAGACAGAAGATGCAAAAATAGCAAAAGTGTCAAAAAATGACCAATATGTCAAAAAAATTCAAAATTCAAACTTCTTTTTAAGATTGTACACCTTGCTCTTGACAAAATCGAATGTACCCCCACGATAAAATTTCCTCTATTGACAAATGTCAGGTAATCAAAGGAGAATATTTCCCTGAGTAATTTTGGAAATTCTCCGCCACATTTAGTTATCTTGTCATTTTGCCAATTTTCCTTTGGGGGGTGCTTGCGTATCCACTTAAAGTCTTGCGCGAGCCCCAGTTTGAAAAATACTGTACTAGATCATATTAAATATATAATCTACAATCTCATTTATTTTAAAAAAGCATTATATATAATATATTATTAGGCCCTATTATAAATTAATAAATTATTATATATTATAGCAGAATAGTCATACATATAATATATACTAGATTATACTTATGACTAAGTAGGTTTAATGGCTAACTAGAGGTCAATGGTTCAAAACCAAGCTAAATTAAACTTTTTTATTTTAAATAATACGCTTAATCCAAGGTTTAGTTATAAATTACTTAAAAAAAACTGGTAGTTCTGAGAAAAATAAGTCCTAGTTATTAAAAGAAGTACAATCACATTAATAAGAGGAGATTCATATAAGGAAAAAAAAAGCTTAACTGTGAAACCCAAACTTTTTGTATTCGTTAAACCAAACAAGATGAGAGTGTCATCTTTTTCCACGTGCCCACCCATACCTGTGACGATAGATATTTGGTGAGTCTGTATTGGTGTATTAGAACTAGCCAGTAAATAAGTAGTGTTGTGACAATTTCTTGTTTATAAAATGGACATAAGACAGCCTAATTTAAATTAAAATCAGAAACATTTTCATTTGAAAAAAAGTGTGAAATATTATATAAACAAAACTAATTAAATATTCAAGTGAAAAATGGTGGCCTTTCATTTCATTGAGTTTGAATATAATATATTTTTCGAGTGCGTTAATTACATACAATAATATATCAAAGTGCTGATGAGAAACTTTTCCTTTCCAAAAAAAATCCCAATAACAGGCAGGTACCAACTGTTACAATAAAACGCCCGTCCTATAATTCGTTATATTCCCACCCTGGTCTTCGTATGACGTGAAGGATCATCTATAACTTTTTTTTTTAGTTAACAAATGACGCTCTCTCCTTCTCCCCCTTCCCCCTCCTGTACAGAAAAAAAAAATCCCAGGCATTGATAAATTTCCCTTGCTCCCCTTCTCTAACCCCCTCCGCCCTCTACCAGAGCAAAGTGATGGCCGGTTATGAGCAACTGTCAAGAGCCAGAGGAGAGAGAGAGGTAGGCTTGAAACTTGTCAACTGCCCATTATTTGTCACACAATCGGTGTTTATAGCAGTCTACTAGGGGCAAAAGGCCCCGCGAGATGGCAGCACGAGCCAGTCACGTGTTTCAGGTCTCCCTTTTCGTCCATCCCACCTTCCCCTACCTCTAGTTCCTTTCCCCGGCTGAATTCACTCTAACCTTTCCATATCATGTCCGAAAAAAAAACACACTCTTGTCTACGATTTGATCCATGGTGACATCACTTTGGTTGATAAGGGCTCTCTATATAAAGTATAATTTGTCATGTTGAATAGGGTTCAATAACGTGGCCATCTGTTACTAGTCAAGCTACTCCATGACAAAAAAAAAAAGCTATAAAAACTGACAACGAGCCCTTGTGGAGGAAATTGAGAGGTAGAATCACATTATTTTGTCAACTAACCGAGGAATAGAATCAATCCTTTGGAAAATATATATATATTGGGTGGATTAAAACCGATATTGTGATGGTCAGTTTTTGTGGGATTGATATTGATTTTATATCGGTGAATCAAGTTTAAACAATTCGCAACGATGGGAGGCACTGTATTGTTACAATGTCTTGTTTTTTATGATAATGACAAAGTCGGGATTCGAATCCTGGCTTGGTAAGCTGCAAACCCGGGTTATTTCACCCAACACTATCTTAAAGTGATCGTTTTTTCCTTGTCTTTTTCAAGGGAAAATTCTAAAATCACAGATGGAAGCCAAAGAAGATATTTTGCATTATAATGGTGCAAAAATTATAGTTTCGCGTGTTTGTACAGTGTCAATAAATTGGTTTTTTTTAGCACCACGTATTACTTCCCATTTTGGTTATACGCATATATACTAATCACACTAACGGTTTTAGGGATAAGGAAGGCATATTTATAGGAAGTGTTCCCACATGTGCGTGGAGGGTTAGTGGAAAACGTTTGGGATAAAACACCCTTAGTACACCCAACTGGGTTCGAAGAATGACCACCCCATAATTGGTAGTCTGGTCTATTTCGAGAGTAGCACCTTAAAACACACGGCTACCAAAGGGGTTGATATACTGTTGTGATGATGTGGTGAAATATACAAATATGAGTATATATACAACTTTAGTTATAAGACATGGTAAAATAAAGTATTGAACGAACAGTAGAGAAAACTTGTACATTTTGTCAGATTTTTAACTTAAAATGTCTATTATCAAAATCGATTTAAGCATTTTTATTGAAACTACATACATTTCAAAATGATTTACTTTTAAATAAATGGTAAGACACAATTGTATAAACTTTTTCATAATAGTGTATTATAGCTTGGAACCAAAATTTAAAAAAAAAATCATTTTCAGTAAACCAACCATAATTAAGTTTTCCTTAGAAAAACAAATCAATCATCTTATTAATCACTATAAACACTTTTGATATATCAATTTTAAACAAAATTGTTCAAACATAAAAAAATATTCAAATTTCCAAAGATCGATTTTTTGCAAACAACCCTTAAATTATTATTATTATTTGTTAAAATAAAAATGTATATCTTTCTAATATAACATTTATATATCAAAAACCCATCTCAAGCTAAATCTCATGTCATTAAAAAAAATGTGTTCAGCTGGCTACCATTAAATTAATTTTATTTAAAAAATCAACATGCAAAAAAAAGAAAGGCGGTTAAAAAGATGCATAAATATTTTATACCTGAATGAGTCCAAGTCGATAAACACCAGGAAATGTAAACCAAATCGTGATTTACTAGACTGAGTTGTGTGTGTTTGCATTAAATATAAGTAATGTGTTTGTAAACAGCGTCATTCATCAGAATAAACACATTTAATTTTCCTTAACTAAATACACACACAAAAATCATTCAACAAATAAATAATCTGGCTCAGCACAAGACTGACACCAATTGAAACACCTTTTCGCTTTATTTTCTGATAAACACTGAATAAACAATTTCATATTTTGATGGAGCCTAAAAAAAATCGGTTGCAAGTACGTGCAATTTGGGAGCTTCATTTTGTTTATCTTGTTTTTCTTTGGTTTTTAGAATGGGGTCTTACAACCCATTCAAGTTTTACGCCCAAGGCCGTAGCCAGGGGGGGGGTTTTGGGGGTTCAAACCCCCCCCGAAAGTTTAAAAACGTAATGTAATACTGTCTTATTTACGGTTTATAAATATCAAAATCAAGGCACAAGATAATATATAAGCTATTCAGCACTGTGCAAATTTTATTTTTATTTTGTGCATTGGTTAGAATAGACTAAGAGAAAATCTTGACAAAGGAAATATGAAGTATTATTGAGTTTGGGTGAGATTGTTGAAAGGGGGGAAACCTGTGAGATTAGGAAAAGGCAAAAGCTTTCTAATTGAAGGTATTTCCAAGAATGAGTGTCAAATAGGATGACAAAGCAAGAGGAACCTGAAGAAGGGAAGGGATGGATTAAGGGTGGGTGTGCGGAAGTGGGGGGAGGGGGGCTTTCAAACCCGAGCTCCTTGCAGTATAAGAAAATATAATTATCGTCAGTTAGAAAACAGTTTACCTGAATATAAGTCCGTCGTGCGTGTTTCAAAGTTTCAAATACTGGGACTTCTAGCTTGTGAATGTTTTTTGTTTTGCTAGTTTTGTGTGTAGTGTGAACTTATGTTAATTAGTTTGTTTTTTAGTCATATTTTATAGAGGTGCTTTCTCCGTGTGCTAAATTTATATGTATTTTTTGATATTGCCAATCTAACTATGAATTCTAAAAAACGAACAAAACAATCTAGTATACTTTCGTGGATTGGACCTTCACACGAAAAGAAAAAAAAAGAAACGGCAACTATTCCTATCACTCTTTTAGAAACCGATAATAACAAAGCAGGTAGCCAACCTAACAATGAAAACCTTTTAGATTCCAAAGACAACAATGGTAGCAAGTTTGAAAAAGAAGATATTTCATTGCTATCCTCAACAGCATCAACATCAATTGACTTAGAAAGTGGGCATATAATGGACATAGGGCGGTATGTTAATGTAAGTGTACGAGATTTACATCTTAAAGAAAAGCTAATATCTGAACCTTGGTTTCCTCCTGTAGGTTATACATTTCCGACTATTGGAAAACGAAATTTACGTTTTCAGCCTCATTGGAGTACCCAGTTTTCATGGTTAGTTTATTCAGAACTATTGAATGGCGCGTTATGCAAATATTGTGTACTTTTTTCAAATGAATGTGCTGGTAAGGGAGGCCACGTAAAGGTAGGAGCGCTTGTATCAAACAGTTTTTTTAAGTGGAAAGATGCGTTGGAAGTTTTTAGATCCCATTCCACGGCTGGCTACCATAAGAGATGTATCGAACTTGCGGACAATTTTTTAGATGTTCAGAAAGGAGCTCGTGTAAATGTAGTTAAACAAATTGACACTGGGTTTAAGCAGCACACTGAAGAAAACAGAAATAGGCTTCGTTCTATTGTGGATACAATTATAATGATGGGAAGACAAGAAATTCCACTACGAGGCACTAATGACTCTGGCCCTTTGCTTCCTGATGCCCCAGAACCTTTGATTAATGATGGAAATTTTCGGGCGATTCTCAGGATGCGAGTTAAGTGTGGTGATGTAATTCTCAAGCATCATATTGATACAGCTCCTTCCAATGCTGTTTACACAAGCCCAGATATACAAAATGAAATTATATACATTTGTGGTAAGATAATCCAAGATAGCATTGTAAAAAGAGTAAATAGCTCAGAGTGTTTTACAGTATTGGCTGATGAAACCACAGACATCTCTCGAGTTGAACAGTTATCGTTATGTGTTCGCTATATTGATAACACTGAGACAAATTCTGAGGCCAAACTTAGGGAGGATTTTTTACAATTCATCCCAGTAATTGATGCTTCTGGACGAGGACTTGCTGGCACTATTTTGGAGGCACTGGTTAATATTGGTATTAATTTGAACTTCATGTATGGACAGGGGTATGACGGAGCAGCTGCAATGAGTGGGAAACTGAATGGTGTGCAGGCTGTAATCAAAGAACGTTTTCCAAAAGCTCTGTATATCCACTGTAGTGCCCACTCTCTAAACCTTGCATTAGGTCACTGCTGTCAGGTACCAGCCATCCGGAATTGTATTGGAACTGTAACTTCAGTTGGGAATTTCGTGAGAGCATCTGCTCAACGAACAAATATTCTCAAAGAAAACATCCTGAAGAAAGCACCAGAGTCTAAGAGAACTACTCTGACAGCAATGTGTGATACAAGGTGGGTAGAAAACCATAATGCCTTATTGCGTTTTGTAGAGATCTATAATTATATCGTACACACACTCGAGGAAATTGAAGAAAGTAAAAACTCCGACACATCATCCAAAGCTTCCCGGCTTCTTAATACGATCACCCAGAGCGAGTTTGTAATTTCACTATGTGCAGCCAGTGAGTTATTTGCTTTGACTTTACCTTTATGCAAAGTTCTTCAAAAAGTTGACTGTGATCTTTCCCAAGCATGTGAGCATATCCTAAACATCACCAATGTTATATCTCATAAAAGAGAACACGCTGAAGAAGAGTTTCAACATATATTCACTAAATCATTGAATATTTTGTCAACAGTCAACAGTAGAATCAGTGTCCCACGAATAAATTCTCGACAGACACACAGAGCAAACATGCCAGCAACCACTCCTGAAGAATATTTCAGGCGTTCTATATATATTCCGTTTTTAGACGATTTTATCAATCAACTTGAGGAGCGGTTCAATAACAAAATAGATATTATTTCAAGTCTCCACAAATGTATCCCTAAGTACTGTGTTCAAGCTAATTTCTGTGACATTGAACCATGTATTATTTTTTATATCAAAGATTATTCTTCAGCAGATAATAACGTTGTCAAAGCCGAATTTTCCTTGTGGAAATCAAAATGGTGTATCCTATCTGAAAACACTCGCCCCTCAAATGCTCTTAACGCTCTAAATCAGTGTAGTCCTGAATTCTTTCCAATCATGTGTTTATTACTAAAAATATTAGCAACACTTCCTGTGTCAACAGCTACACCTGAACGAACATTTTCCACTTTAAAAAGGTTAAAAACCTTTCTCAGGAATGGCACAAGTCAGGATAGACTTGTAGGACTCGCGCTCATGTGTGTTCATAGAGACATAAATGTTGGCACTGAATCTGTCATAACAAGATTTGCACAGCTACCAAGAAAAATTAATTTCGCTATTTAGATTGCCAGTAGACTGGAAGAAAGAATGAAAAATAGTGGCGAGAGCTTATTCACTTTATATATATATATTCTAATCTGAAACGTGTATTTATTATTATTACTAACATTTTTTTAAATTTTGATAGTTTTTAATTTTAATCAACAACCTCTGTGTATGAGGTAGGGAGTGCCAATTGGCAATATCCAGGAAGTGATAGCTATTCCGAAAATTAACATTAACGCTACCTTGTTTTTCAACCTCTCAGTAAGGTTTTACCGCGGGTGTGAAAGGATATTAAAAGACACGCTAATTGGTCATCATTTCAATCAGTGGCAGCTTATTTTAAGTTGGTTAACAATCCAACCCTTTTAATTGTTTATAGACAGTGTAGTTAAGACTACATCATGTGAACATAGTTATAAATACATAATTTTGTAAATAGGATAAACCTAGGACCTATAAACTTGGGACTCTGGACATTCGAACAGCTACCAGATCAACTAAGCTATCAAGGTAGGCTCGCTTGACTTCCTAGTTCTTTATTTTTAAACAACTAATAACTTCTTAGCCTCTTCTCCCGACTCAATTACTAAGTATGTAGATTATTTATTTTGGGTCGAGATAAAACATAATCCAAACCTTTTATTATTAAAAATTAAGATTTATTTGTTTAAAAATGAGTGGTTTTAGCTAAGCTTAAATTGGTAGTGGGAACAATCATAGATTAAGTTTTCTCTCAATATTTTCACATTTTTTAAAAATCAATTCATGTCCATAAATACTTAGTTTTTTTCAATTTGTCTGAGAATGTATTGTTTATAAGTCATTCTGATGGCTTTCACACACACACACACACACACACACACACACACACACACACACACACACACACACACACACACACACATAGGCCTGTTCTTATTTAAAGAAAACTCTAAAGAAGAATGTTGGGTAGGAAGAACATTTTGGAAAATATAAACATATTTTGTTGCTGTCGAAATTGATAGCATTTTACTTTGTTAGTAATGTTAGTTTATAGATATTAATATTATGAAATTAATTGATCTATCAAAAGTGACAGCTGCAAATTATATTACTTGACGTATGCATTTTTGAAATTAAAAAAACTAAAAAAATCTTCCTATTTTAATCTTACTTAGAGGCTCGGTGGAACTGAGAATCTACTCAGAGCACAAAGAGTGCCATCTTATTACCCCCGCCACCTCTTCCCCCACACCAGGCCATCGGCCCACCTTTTCACTATCTGTGGTCTGTGTATTAAATAGATAAGAGTCAAATAGATTTGATCAGGCTTGAAATGCTTTTGTTTTAATTACAATTTTATGGGGTACAATTTTGGACTATGTAAGTGGGGGTGAAGACAGCCTTTTTATTTTTTTAAAAAGGTTGTATTAGGGGGATACAGAATTCATATTTTCTAAAACCATCCAAGTTAGTCTGTTGGACATACCTTCATTTAAGAAGTGTTCAATTTAAATTTAGTTAGACTAAAGTTAGAAGGCATTGTGTAAGTTTCTAAATGTTAGCTATCAATAGGCCTATTTGAATATTTGCCTTATTTTACTGTAAAAAAGAGCTTATAGAAGCATATGACTATAATATTGATATAGCAATCATGCCTCTCACTCTATGCCCCCAAAACCCCCCCCGAAATTTTCGCCTGGCTACGGCCTTGTTTACGCCTATGTAATAATTACACTAATATGTTACGGATTAGTATGGTTGCATCTATAGGAAGTGTACCCACATTTACGTGAAGAAATAATGGTTTTACCCTAAGGAAAAACCAGCATCTGTACACCAAGCCGGGAAAGAACGCCGATTTTCTTGTCTTCATCAGTCTGTAATATTGCAATACCATAGACCATGTGGCCACCAAAGCAAGTTTCCTAGATACATATTATAGAATAGCCTATCTGTAACCAGTGGCGGCTCGTAGCTAAGATTAGGGGGGGTACTGGTCCAGAATTTTTTTTTGCCTTTGTTTTAAAATTGTGTAAAAGGAAAAAATCATGGAAAAAAAGAAAATTTATTCAGGAACTTGATAAAATCTTAACAAAAATGAACCAAACTTTTTTACTTACTTAAATATATAACAGACATAACACCAAGCTCTATGTTGTTATTTCTTCAATGTGAATAGGAAAATAAATATTTAACAATGATTTTTTTTTGCCATGCTGGTAATTGAGCCTGGGACCCATTATCTCAGTAGGTGGACACACTACTGGATGATATAAGGTTCCGGAATGTTATTTATCATAGGGACTGAGCCCTGAAAGCCCCAATGGACGGTATATCGTTGGTTAGAACTATGATAAAAAAAAAAATTTAAAATTAGGAAAAACTTCCATAGAATTTGAGTATAAGTTTAAATATTTATATTAGTGTACATTTCTTAAAACACATTGAGAAAATAAGATTAATTAACTAAAATATTCCTGAGTTATTCGTTTATATCTTGAGCGAAAACATCAACAAGCTCTGAAATGATAAACACACAGTTTTATATAGTCGAAGTGAAATCTTGAAAACAAGAAAATTCTTTGTTAATCCTTCGTCCGGGAAACAAAATGGAAGATGATAAGTATAAACCCCTTCGACAAAAATAATGGCGCCACTGACTCTAAAATCTAAATCTAGTACAAAAACCATAAACTAAATTGATACAAAATTACAGACATAACAGAAAATGTTAAAACTTGAGAGTGCTACTCTTCACATCTAAAACTATTTAGCTATAGACTGCATCATTTTTGAGAAGGGGTGGGCCCTAAATATCAAAAGATACCATGGTTCATCTTTGAAAGGTGCTGACTTTTTTTAAAAAATATTTCATATGCGATTGGCCCCGTAACCGAATAATTAATTAATTATTCTAACGCTTGTTCTGGGATGTGTATGTAATAATGTCATACATGTGGCATGTGTTATTTTGTTCGGCCCACGGACACTTTTTTGAAACAACCAACCTATAATTGAACGCAATTCTTCTTTGTATAAATATTGTAAAAATACACCATTTAAGATTTAAACGTTTTGAAATTTAGAGATATTGTTTTACCAAATTTTCAATTCTTAATCAGCTGGTATTGGGTCCTGGCAATTGTTAAATTTGTGAACCAACCACGTGTAATGTTTGGAAGCATATAATTGTTTAAATGGTTATCTTTTTTAAGGGAAAAGTGACCAAGAACACAAGAAACCATTGCTTAGGCACACGAACTTATTTTAAATTATGAATGTGACCTAACACAAGATTTGAGAACAAAATATTTAGATGCGGCTATGGACGTAATTAGCAACTATAATAGCTTGGCCAATTAATTTATATTGTGATATGCATCTGTAACATTTGTTGTGCTATTGGCATAATAAAAACCCTTCCAAATCGAAAGGGGTTGCGTTATTCGATAGCTCGTGTTCATTCAATCGTTTAGTTATTATTGTAGCTGATGATTTTCCGCACGTCCATCAACTATTACCTTAAAATAATATGATTGAAGAATAATCCTAAACACGGGACGACTCCTGGATAAATAAGTAGTAGAAGCATTGATGTATTAAGCCAAAGATCCCAGGTTCAATTCCCTTGTCTTGTTGTCGTTTGTAAATTATTTAAATAATACAAGATTTAAAGCTTAATACCCGTACAATAATTGATGCTAATAAAAATTTTCAATATTCTGGGAATAAATAGAGGGTAAGTGGAAAACCATCCTCAGTGCATCCGACAAGGATTTGAAACCATTCGGCCAACGAAGAATGTAATCAATGTACTTATATTTTAGAGGTCGATTCGATTTTGGGGAAAGTGTGAAATCTATTCGATAAAAACTCACAAATTGTATCTGTACAGTCCATTTACCTTGAAATGTAACAGTCTTACTTTAATAGATTACAATGTGGCCCTTTTTTTTTATGATCTGAAGCATAATATACACCATTAACTACGCCAATGTGGAATAATTTTAAGGTAAACGAAGATTACATTATTATATATCATGCTTGTTAGTATGAACCATTCATTTACATGTTTAGTACTGAATAGATATAAATTATATCCTATTTTATTTATTATTATTATTATTATTATTAGCACCGCGTTTTACTTAACCGTTCGGGTTATACGCACTTACGCTAATGTGTAATGGTAGAGTGATTGTGAGATGAAATGAAGGACCTACAGTTTAACGTGGAAGATGTCTTGTCAGAGGTGAAGGAAGGGTTTGGTAATCAGATAAATCTATGCCAGGACCGGGGATTGAACCCCGGCCGCCAGCACATAAGTCTGACACCTTACCCCTATACCGCCAGGTCACCCAATTATATCCTCAAGATTGCAAACAACTCGATAAACTTACAACAATAATTACTTATTTATTATTATTTAGCACCAAGTCTTACTACTCGTTCGGGTTATACGCTTTAAGTACTAATTACGCTAATGGATTAGGAATTGGGAAGGTACAATTAGAGGAATTGAACCCGTATTTGCATGGAGGTAGAGTGGAAAACCATTTAAGAAACCCCCCCCCCCCAGTTCACCCGACCGAGATTAGAACCTTGATCTCCCCGTCCTCAGCAGTCGAGCAGCTCAACACGAATAGCGCGTTAGCCAACTACGCCACCGAGGCGGGAAATAATAACTTGAAGCGTTACAATATAATTAATCAAGTTACCTTTCTGGACCAAAGTATGCTAGGAACAGGGTTCCCTGAAGCCTTGCATTCCAAAGTGATGGTGCCTCCTTTCCTAGCCTTCAGTTGACCGTTGGATGGTGTCATTCGAATACTCGGAGGAACTGAAACACAAACAAGGAACACATATTATGTCAGTATGTGAGACTAAGATAAAGAATGGGGTGTTTAATTTGGGAATGTAGGGAGTACGATTTAAAGACTCTATTATTGCAGTTTGTACACCGAAACATTCTCTTGGTCAAAAATAAATCAAATGTTCCTACAGTATAAACATAAGAGTTTAACTTTCTTCATGTGGTGATATCAACATTTGTTGAATCAAGGGTGTCCTGGACTTTGATTAAAACTTTTTATCTTCATTTAAAATGTTTCTCATCTAATGCCGTTATATTCATGACATATGTTCAAGATCTGTTGGTATCACCATGTGAAGAAAGCTAAGCTCTTTGTTTCTATTGAAGAAATATTTGATTTATTTTGTCAAAAAAGGTTTTGCTTTAAAAATTGCAAATACACTAACCCTAGCTCGCGTTATCTAAACATTCATACAGACATAGGATTAAATTTTTAATTTCCTGGCTTACGTTATATTTAAAAGAAAGGTTATCTTATAGAGAATTTCCGTGAGATCGAACTTGTACTTGACAAATGTCATTTAATTTCTAGAAACAGAAAAATTCTGACAAGGTAAAGAAAAAGATGCATTGCGTGCGTGAAGAGCCCGTAGCTTAAATATATCAAATTGTGAAAAATATTGGTGTTAGAGGAATGAGTCTTATATCAAAATAAATTTCATTTCATGGTGTTTATTTCGTACACTTATACTACAAAATTTTTTCAATTAGGTAAAAACTTTTACACAGAGTTAAAATAGTATTGAACTAAAAACTTCACTATAGTTCTTTAATTAGAAAACAATATTTTCAAACAAACCAATATTAATATAGTAATTTTAATAATATCCTCATGGCTTAAATATTTTATAGCAAATTCTGAAAAAAACTACTGTGATTGTCCAATTACGAGAAACGGTAATCTATATTTTAGGATTTTCGAGTATTTGATCGTGGTAAATATGATGCCGCCCGGATTCCCCTTGCAAAAACTTAAAAATGTGGCCGTATTGCACGCTCGTGTCGTTAATACAAATATCGTCTGATCTTTCCACGGTGCCTATAGAGATTGTGCATATTGTGATGGATTGCATTTCTGCTTCAATCTTTACAATATCATTATAGACATTTCATAACCCTTTGGTTCAACTGTGAAGTTCTTCGTTTCTACTTGGTAATTTAAATAATAACAACCGGCCTCATGGTATAATAGTCAGAGGCTTAGGCTGTTGACTTAGAGATCCCGGATTCGATTCCCGACTGGTTCAAGGGGATTTTTCTCGACAGGAAATAATTCATAAAGTCATCAAGGTTTGGTTAGTTAGGCTTAATTTAGGTTAAGATTTCCATAGGCTTCATCCAGTAATATTCACAATCATCATACCCTCATCTCATCGGGGCATAGAAAGACCCTCAAAGAAAAAGCGTGTACAATTAGTATGATCGGTAATCCCCTGGGCAACGGTACATTAATACTGGAATAATCCTTCCGCAAACTGAGATACATATTAGTGTACTCCAAACACGCCATTATAATTATATAAATTACAACAAAGTAAACTATGATTCATCCAGAATATATTATGAACAACTACAAAGTTTAAGCCTAATTGTCAAAGAAAAATTCTTCTGACAGCTAGAAAAGTTACTAGATCTACTCTCACGTAGTGATTCTTCAGGTAATGCTATTTATAGATGTCACTTTTGATAGACATTATCAACACAGATAAAATAGTTAAATGGTATAAATTTCGTTTGCAATAAAAATAGGTTTGTATTTAATAAATGGTCTTTGTTATGAGACATAAAATGTAGTCTAAATATGTTAGAGCTCTTGTTTGTAAATTTTAATAGGTAAGTTTATGTATAAGGAATAAGTTATTTATATAAAGAAGATTTTTAAAATAAATTGAAAATAAGAGGAATTCATTTGTGAGAATGTTAAAGATGAACAAAAAAAATTTCAATCAATCACTTTGATGAGCCATATATCATCATGTTAGTCAAGGTAACTCCTTTCATACAACAGGAGGGAGTTTTAGTCAAGAACTTTGCCACGATGAGAGGACTTACTATGTCTGGGAAATTGCATGCCATGTGCTTCATTCATAATTTAAATCTTGTTATCTTCACCGGTCCTGCAACATTGTTACTAACATGTTTCACTACCTTTAACCCACCTTCCCAACCTCCCCATTTTACCAACCCTGTTTTACCCCCTTTGTTTACTGGGTTGAGGGGGGGGGAGGGGTGAGAGTGAAGGACGAAACATCGGCTGTATTGACAGAGTGTCGACCCGGCCTCTGGTGTTGTAGAGGGGGTGGTTTGTTTGGGGAAGAGTCGGGTCGATACGCAAATATTCACAGTCATCCTACCCCTTCAAACCTCTAGTCCTATCGCCGCCCCCCCCCCCCCCCCCCCCCCCCCCTCCCCCCCCCCCCCCC